>DWFO01002998.1:0-12896 GCA_018246595.1 Mimoniades nurscia nurscia | reverse complement strand
TAGCTTTTCGGGGATTATAAGCGTGATCCTACGTTACATAGTCTCTATTTCGTTATATATTTGAAGCTCACACAGTTAGTACTTTAAAACTAACCGATCCATACAACTTTGTTGTGGTTCTGAGAGCGCAACACCGCCGGGATGGAAAGTTTGCCCTTATGTTGCAGTTAGCGCCGACTATACGTTTTGTTAGATAAAAAATATTCATGCCTCGGAACGTCTGACACACCTTAAAGTTACATCCAACACACGGGAGCGTGTAGGAAATTGCACAGAAATATTCAAATCTGCAAGTCATAAAAACTCACTTTTGTTTTTTTGACATGCGAGATACGGACGCGAGCTTTACAACTCGTTTGAATTTAAATACGTAATGCTGTTATGACTATATTCATGTTTTTACAATAATTACATTCAAGTAAAGACGTTTTTGTGAAATTTAAGACAACTAGTTTCTCTTTGTGTTGGGATCACGTGAACCATATTTAAAAATTATCTGTTGATCGTATACCTATAAAAGATAAGCTTTAAGCACCCTCAAATATATTCTAGAAGTTTCAACGATTAACACTTTCCAATAAAACACGCAATTGAGTTTCTCTGCCCTCCGAATTACGAATGTATCTGTGGTCAGAGTAGATATATACGTATTAAATAATTCTTCAATACTATTCATATTTACGTCAATATTTTTACAGTGATAATATTTATGATCTGATATTAAAGCAAGTGAATATGTTTGCTTTGCTTGTTTAACACATTTTATAGCATTTCATATGATTGATTTTGGTTTGATTTTCAAGTCGATCATGATGAATGAACAATTGCAAAATATACAAATAATAATGGTTCAGTATTACCATCAGTGATGAAGGGGTAGATGGTGCGGAGTTCGGCTTCGTACTGTTCGAGCGATACAGCGGGAGCGATGGGCGGCACGCAGTCTTCCTCCGGCGACCGCTCCGACCCGTAGCCCTGGTCAAAGCCGGGGTCTTGGAGCTTCCATACCGGCTCTGCGTCTGATCCTGACGGAAATATGCTCTGTTAGGCGTCACATAAAAATAGAAGTAAGAAGAAGTACCATCACGCCTGTAATCACCGAAGATAATAATATAAGACAATGCATAAAAATACCTACATTTTATAAATCAATTATTTTATAAACAAATTTAAATATATGTAAAATTAGTTGTATCCTTGTAACCTTATAAATAGTACAATATAAAGTAACTTCACGCCCGTAATCCCCGAAGAGGTAGGCCGAGGAATTTAGAACATTCCCACGTTTCACCAGTTACTTTTAAGGTCCACGATGGAATAGGTGGTGAGCCTATTGCCATATACCGGGCACATATCCAGACTCCGAGCCACTACTAGAAAATTCAAAATTAGAAAATTTTTGTAGTGCCCGACCCGGGAATCGAACCGAGGACCTCCCGTTCAGCAGTCGCACTTGCAACCAACACGACCAACGAGGCAGTCATATACACACATACATAAATATCTTGTTCACAATGGTAACAGAGAACTATGTATTTACAATTCACTTTAATTATGATTATTATTATTATATTTATTCAAACAAGTAACTCCATCATAGTATTGTACAATACGATAACGTATGTAGTAATACTAGCGTTAAAAAATTATAGAAATTATGAGTTGTACACAGATAGCGCAATTTAATTAAAAAGGTAATAAAAGAAAGAGTACCTTTATAGTTTATAGAGTAGGATATAATAAGCAGAAAATGCTATAAAAAGTTACAACCTCAGATTTACTAAATCGTCTTAATCTATCTCAATTATTACACCATAACGATAGTTGACTTTAAAGATACGCTTTGAAGATTTAATATTGGCTAGAATTCTTTGTCCATCTAGATTTTTAACTATTCCCACTGAATTAGATGTTAAAGAACAAGGCTTAATAAAGTTACAGAAAGTATTTGAAGTAGGGAAAGATTATGCGTCATAATTTAATCGGACAAAAAGTAATTTGAAGTAAAATAATTGAGTATTAAGGCTATATTACTTGTGATAATTAATCTCGACCCTCAAATTAAAACACTAAATGTGTATAACACTAAGGTTTCATAAAGCAAAATAATACAATATATTTATAATTTTTTCTGGGCTCTACAGGCTCTTTCAGAAAACTACATATTACTAAGAAATTCAAGTTAGAACTACTCAATAGTACCAGACCTCGGATTCGATTCCCGGACCTCTCAATAAGCAATTGGGTTAGCCATTCGTTCAACGAGACGTCTATTATATTGATAAACAGAAAGAACAATTAAACATATTATGTATAATAGTAATAAGTGCAAGGCGAAATAAAGGCTAAATACATCAGATATAGAAACGGAAAATCCCATTGTCTACTTACAATTACATTCCCGTTACCTACGGGCTTCACCATTCAAAGTATTTGAGGGTTTCACCAAAGAAGATGCCCTTAATATGATGAAAACTACCTATTGGTATCAAGTACAAAAGTTTTGCTGCATTTGTTTGTCCAGAATTAATAATAACGTATTTTAAGACCATTGTATAGAAGTAAATATTACATACAATAGTATCACAACAGATGATCTGAGAACAATTTAACATGTGGAGCCCATATAGCAAACCATTGATATGCCTAGTGTTGATTAATATTAAAGACTTAGTGATTGTTAAACATATTCTCAATATTATAAACATGTAATACGCAGTGGTACAAAATGAACCGATAAACACTACACAGATTCAGTCAGATACCTTAAGATAGTCATGGAGAAATAATAACTATAACATTTATATTCAATCTTTTAGTCGTACCTTCAATTTATACACTCCAAATCAGTTCCCCATATTAAATTGTATAAGACAATTGCGTTTAATACAAGTTCTTTGTTTTTCCTAACCAATTATGTATCAAATCCATAACAATTCCTTACCAATCACAAGATATCAATAAAACATGCCCCAAATTGCCTCGTCTGTCTGTAATTGTTGGACAAATAGAGAAAATTATACCGTATTAAGTGGAGCGTATAGTTTGTTTTCCTTTACGAGGTAGGCAACTAGGATATTTTCGGATCAATCCACATTGGATTAAATGGAATATTGTTATTAGCTAGAGGTATGTAGAGGTAAGTAGGTAATATGATGTTAATAATTATTTATTCTATTTCTGTATTTGCTTCCTATCATAATGTATTTGAGTTATGTTAGGATTATTTTGCAATCAACTATGTTTTTCGGGACTTAAGTATCTACTATGTAATATTTATTATAATAACCACTATGTATATCTTACTGACACATATATGTATGTCTCTGAAGATTTGGAGTTCTATTTGTCGCCCTGCAGAGATTTATAATGAAGTTACTTTTGTTATAAATATGTAATAGCACGCCTATTATTTCGGAAAAGTAGGCAGAAGAGTGTAGTACTCTCCCACGTCACCAGTTACGTACAGCATGGACTACGTGAAGTACTATGGAGTAAGTGGTGAGCCAATGCCATACATCGAGCATACATCCCGACCCCCAGCCACTACTAAAAATTATAACAATCTAAGTTAGAAAAATTCAATAATACCCAGGACCTTTTGATCTGCAGTCCTGCTTGCAGCCACTTGACCCATGAGGCATTCAAAAGTAAAAAAGGAACAGTTCGGAAACAATTTAAGTGTGTATCAGTATATCTTAATGGGTTAATGTTGAGTGAGTGCTTAGATTCAGGAAGTCACCAGTCTGAAATGCGACCACAAGCAAAACAGCTATAAAGTTATTATGATCGAAGTACATTGCGTCATTGTGCAACATTGCGCTATTATTATTCAGTGGAAAGTGTGCGAGGTACTTCAAATTTTTTTAATATAACGTATATTCTGGTTTTTATTGAATTATTACATACTCGTAATTTTATATTATGGCAAAACAGAGCCAATGTAGAACATACTGAAATAACCTTAATAACCTTTAACTCAGTAACGTCCTTTGGAACCGGGATATACACTAAACAGCTGTTTAGGTTGGAGTAAGTGCAAATTAATCCTAGTAAGCTTAACCACGGTACACGAGTAAATAAATAAATAAATATCTCGGGACATATCCATACACGGCCATCTGATCCCAAACTAAGCGTCAAGAGAGCTTGTGGTATGGTAACCAAATGGCTGATAAACTACATGTAATTATATACTTAAATAGATTTTTTTTTAATTATTTTTCACACCCAGACACAGAACAAATTAATACTTGTGCTCATCACACAAATATTTATTCTGGGTAGGAATCGAACCCACGACCCCCGGCGCAACAGTCAGGTTCACTAATCACTGCACCAACGGGCCTGTCAAAGTACCAAAGTACAATGAAAATAAGAATAAGTTTATTCCATTAAAGGATATTGAAAGAAAATTCTTAGTGGGGTATTTGATAATCACAGAGACTTTAATAAGCAACATTCATAGAGCATAAAAAATACTGGTATAAGGAGAACTAATAGAAAACTAACTAAAACAAATGATTGAAAATATATTTATCTACAGAAAGACAATGAATATTTTGAATACCTTTAAGTCTCCCCACAGATACCAGTAATGCACACAATATTCAAAAAGCATATGTACAAAATTCAAAAAGTAAGACAAGCACAATATATTTTGTTACAAATGTTTAAAGAACGTAACCGGTAAGAAAAAGACTTCTGAACCTAACCAATAACCACCACAACAGTTGACCTTGCGTATTTAACTGCGCGAGTTAAGTGGCTTACGGTTTCCGGTCACAGCACACTCCTAAATTTCGGTTACAATACGAATTCAGGACGATTTAACGTAAATGTGGAGTAAACTATGTACTTTATATCATACATACTTCGGAGAAGTGGAACGCACATTTAGAGATACTATTGAGATATATTTTGGATGTTGTATGAAATAACGATGGAGGGTCAAAAGTAAATTTAATATTTCGTTTTATTATAAGAAACAATCTAAGTACACGTTTACGATGAAAATTAAATGTTTTACAATCAATTCATAAGTTTCAAAATTTAACCAGAAATGTGTTTAATATTCAAAATATTCAGTTTAAACGTTTTTATATATTTATTTTGACTGTTATCTTTCAGAGTCCTTATATCTTAGAATGAATATGTTTAGTTCATATAGAATCCAACACACCAGCTCAAGCCTCGTTGCTGAGTGGCGAAAATAAATGCATGCGGCTTTCACCATCCTCAAATTACCGTATTTAGCATAACTTCCTCCTGAGAGCTCAAGTATGCTATGTTTCGCATTTGAATATTATTCGAAAAGGGTAAAATAGACCTTCCGTGACCTCTACAGTAAAATTGTCGTAGAAGGGCTTAGTCACAACACATGCGATTAAAACGCAAGCGATGTAATATTTTCTTTCTGACGCTTCCTAGTAAGAGACGATAAAGTACAATTTTTGAGATCATACTCAAAACAATTGAATTACTCTCATAACACTCGGAAGTACTGTCGAAAGACGCGAAACTAAACTCGACCGTCACAGAGAAATATGAAATTCCGAGGTACAATTTCGTAAAGGCGAGCTGCTCCCAAAAGACTCGGAACACGGAAAAGTGCTGTTAAGAGTTGTCAGCCTTATAAGCAAGGCTCACACTACTCTAAAACGTAAGATTTCTCCCAATACCAATACTCTTAAAGGACTCGAACAAGTCTTCAATGATCCGGACAGTTCTGTAAACGATAAAAACAGCACCAAAAGACTTCACCCCTGTCAATAAGTTCCATCCAAACTATCATCAAACCTAATGCTTGGTAGTTACTGTAGAAAAAGAGACATAGCTACCTGGCCCTAAACAATTTTTTTGATAAATAACAAACGCTTTTAATATCTGGAGGTACATTAAGTTTTAAAACATAGCATGACATCACGTCGGTATTTCCTATAAGGGGTATGCAGAATAGTGGAATACTTTAAACTTACACCGGTTACGTTATACGTCTGAACAGGAAATAAGAGGTGAACGTATTACTACTGCTACTAGTGATACGCACACCCCCTGCATGCTACTACAACTGTAAATGTTAAATTATGAAAACATTATGAAAACATATGGCATTATGAAAACATATGGCATTATTTTACTAAAAAAAAATAACCTCAACTTGTATATTTGAATAATAATTGTTCATTATAATTCACCCTACACACGGGCAACGTGTCCCTAAACCACGAAATATGCGCTCGTAGACTCAATATGAGTTATTTGCATAAAGTATGCATAATTTCGGAAAACCTGTTTTAGAGTACCGAAATGAGGTTATCTTTAAAACATACCGCCTCGATGTCTTTTATCTACCACGTATGCGATATACATACATATATGTATGTGTGTAGGGTACATAATAAATGTACATTTTACGAACTCCCACGGCTTTTTCCATGTACTCATGTAAGTCTACGAGTCTATATGTCTATAGAGTCTATAAGTCTAGGAGTAAGTGCTAGTGCATCAATTAACGTAACAATCAATATACTGACATTCAAACATGAAAATAATACTAATAATATAATAATAATAGACACGTAATTGAAGAACGATTATTCCATTATTTTTTTAAGATAGATCTACATTTGTATATCTTATGACTGTTACATTCAGAGGCTATTATTCAAAAAGAATCTCTTCCAATTATCACATGTTACGATTAACAAACGAATTTTGCACAAATTTAATTTTCAAAATACGATTTCACTGTTCCTGTATTTTTAAAACTACTGTATATGTACTAACAAATTATAATGCAAGCAGCAAGCCTGAAGCAGCAGTAAAAATGTGAGGCATCTCCACAAGCGCTGCTTTAAAATTATTTATTCATGTTCACACACATATTATGTGTAACACAGAGGAACATAGACTAACATAGAGAATATTCAGTTTCTTGAGCGGCGTGAATTCATGTTTTCGTGTTTATCTTGCTATTCGTGTTCGACGCTAAATAATTACACGTACAGCGCTTAAATTCGTTAGAAATCCTGTGTGGAATCGTGTGGATACTCTGAATTTTGTATGTGTTGATTTATACCGCTCGTGGCTCTGACGTACCTACTGCGATGTTACAAATGATCTTCCAAGTAAAACCCATGGCACGGCAACTGCTAGTAGTAAATTTGTAAGCCTAATTTAATAGTTTTTTATTAAGCTAAGAGTAACTTTTCAAAGGGATATGCTTGTATAACTTTTAGTTGTGCACGCATCACTTTACAAGTACGTGTATAACATTGTGTAACAGTGTACGTATATAACACTTACAATAACAGTGAAGAAAATTAAGTTTCTCGTGAAGTGAACGTGAACTGTGAAGAAATCTCAGATATCTTTAAAATATCCTGTAAGGTCAGCACGTAACTAAGCAGACAATGGCGTTAAACCTTTTCATGATAAGAAGAGATTTATCTAACATTGGCATTGTAAAGGTTGATGTAGACCACTAATTACACATTATGTAATATATTTATGACACTAATATTTAAAAGTTACGAAACGCCGTTATCAACGATTGCCACGTTTCAGTAACTGTTGCATTATTGTTGTTAACATTTACATTCTCCATTATTCTAGTACGTCAACATATTTATCACAAATGTAAACTAAAAATTCATTTTTATTTGATATCACACATATCTACTCGTATCTTGGAGTTTGACCCCGAAATGAAACTTCATCGTATAATGAAAGTAGATGGACCGATATAAAATTTCATTACGATTACAATATTAGGTACACATGTCTACATGTGTGTGTGGCTGAGTGTGTATTCATTGATAATTCAAACCCACTCTATTCCGTTTCAGAGCGATTCCATTCTATTTTTCACACGTTCATTTTTCACTTTCAGATTACCCCGGGCACCGGTCAGATTGGTTCCAAAAATGTATAAAAATTTCAACGTGTTTCAACCGATCGATATCTCACAACAATCATATACATACGTTAGCGGAAGCTTTAAATAACTTTTTTTAAAGCTGTTTTGTTCGCTGTGCCGCGCGCTTAGTTTACAGGAGAAAAATACAGATAACAAGAAAATATTTAGTGTATGTAAGTAACATCACGCCTGTAATTCCCGAAGAGGTAGGCGAAAGAGGATAGTACACACCTACGTTGTACCAATTACATCCCCGTCCCCCTATGGAATAGACCAGACTACTAGAAAGTCTGATACAAAATCCCTGTAGTACCCAACCCACGATTTGAAATGGTTTCAAGCACTGGTGGGCTTCTGGACCGGCAATACCGCTTTTAACCACTCAACCAAAGAGTTAGTCATTAGCATTCATTTCTAGTGTAATTTTGCATTGTGTATTGGATTCGTAATAGTTTATACTAAGATCGGAATCTAATTATACGCTTTTACGAATCTTGACAGTCAATCTTAACAGAAAAGAGCGCCATTTTAAAATAACCTTAACCTTAATATTTTAAATACCATCATCAATATGTCCATTATGTCCAACATTTTAAATGAATGTTGCTGTACATGACATAATAAATACAGTTAATGTTTGCTCGTCGGTTGGTTTGCGAAACATTGGGTACTGTGTTAACGAGCTGCCGGTGGCTAATGCAATTTTCACAGAGTTAAACTACCCTGTTAGTTGACATCTACACCTACACGCATTCTTATTTTCGTAATATAATATCATTAATTTTATTAAGTAATTATTAAAGCTATTAGGGATAAGATTTATAACATATTTTATAACATTGACTTGCATAAGAAGCCGAATATGTGAATTGAATATGTGAATTGAATATGTGAATTGAATATGTGAATTGAATATGTGAATTGAATATGTGAATATTGACTGCCTCGTTGGTTGTGTTGGTTGCAAGTGCGTGCTAAATATCTATATTCTTACAGACCTGCTGCGCTTCTATAATTGGGAATAGCAAGCAATATTTGTTAACATGACAACAATGATTATATTGTTGTGTACTGAGTTAAAAACATGCTATCACAGACAAACGTAACGTAATGTATCATACAATCTCCTTTTCTACCTTGCACCCTTTATAACAGTGTTTTTATACACCATCGGATGAGCTAATTACGAAGCACAAAATATATTGACAGTAAAAATTGTTATTAAATTAATTATGAATGGAATATATTATGTTTAGAAAATTTTGGCATGTTACGTTATCATTTATTTATTTAATCTCTACAAGTACGAGATGTTTGAAAGGTTCCAAAGCTTTGGATTGAAAGTCGAAGTTAAAATCACTATGTTATAACTTCTTTGTGACGGGACGTACCTAATTCTTATTTGATTTTACTGCTTCATTCTTGCAGTGTACATCAGAGAACATCCATCTCTCACTCTATAATAATAACATAACATGATAACATACTAGTTTACAACTTTCACACCCTGAACAAAAATCCCACGCTTTTCCTGGTGTCTTTACAAATTTAATCACGTACACAGAACAAACAGGCCCCCGCTTCTTTTTACAGTAACACCGAGATAAGATTATTCGTGTATAAGGTCACGGAGCTAACGCGCCGGTGCGCTCATAAAAGGCGTCCCCCCCAGTCGTGCATTCGTCATTGTTGTACTGCTTTCACGCACGATGTTATTATTACAATAGCACATTTTTTATTCCAGCTACATTGTACCCAAGCGGTGAGGTATCACTATATTCGAAAGAGATTTTAGTGGGAAGTACCACAGAACTCTTTAAACATACGAAATAGTAATCAGTAGGTAAAATGACAATACAATTCAAGGAATGTAACCTAAAAGTGTACACAAAATTAGAATTGTCCATGTGCCTACAAGAACCATTTAAATATTAACCTTAGATAAATAAGCTTTTTGTTAATTTAAATGTTGTCAAAATGCAGTGATTTTGATTTATATATAAGAGGATATCTACCGGGTTAGCATCCCCGATTACTCCTCTTGATTTCCTGAACTTTACGAATTCTCATTAATAGCGGTTTTATGACAAGATATGAAAAAACATCGCACAACCTGCGTGCATGGAAGATCTTCGTGTTTTTCTCTGAAACGTATAAAGTTTTTCAACTAGGAATTGTTCAGCACGGTGCACTCGGGCCGTAATCTTTCAGAAAGCAAATCGGAGCTCAAAAGTGAAGCGGCCAATGGATTAATAATGATGAAATATGACGTTTAAATAATTTACGGTACAATTTTCCTCAAAGATATTGTAATTATTTAAATTTCTGAATGAGATTAATGTAGGTATATAAGTATTGACTGATTTAGGTAGCCTAAAACGTCAAAACTGTCTGAGATTGATGCGTTCGATGGGAAGAATTAAATTATCAATTTAACCCCTGTCTTAACAAAAGAGAGAAGCGAGTAACGATGTAAATAAATATAACCAATTAAACATATTCGAGATATGTCTGAAATATTCCCGAATTATAATGGGCAAAGCAAACAAATATACGATTCAATAAATTAAATTACATTAAGTCTGTTATACAAGTGATATTAAATTAAATAATTTGCTGTCTCGTTGGTCGTGTTGGTTGCAATTGCGACTGCCGATCGGGAAGACCTGGCTTCAAGTCCGGGTCGGACATTACCATATTTTTGTAATTTAGATTTTTAAAGTAACTGGTGACACGTGGGAGTGTTCTACATTTTTCTGCCTACCTCTTCGGGGATAACAGGCGTGATGTTACTATTTTTTTTTTAGATTTTTAAATTATTTATTTGAATTGGTAGAGGCTCGGAGTCTGGAAATATGCTCGATGTATCGCAATACGCTCACCAGCTATTCCATAGCGGGACGTAAACCTAACTGGTGAAACGTAAGAGTGTTCTACATTACCTGCCTACCTCTTCGGGGATTACAGGCGTGATGTTGCATTAAATTAAAGAATTTCTCTAGATAAGTATTTTGTGTTATACTAATTGTTAATTATATTTTGCATTAATTATAATTGCAAATGAAAAACTATAATAAAATTCAATAATGTAGGTACTTTTTAATACTCGTATATTACATAATCATCAAATTCTTATTCAATCTTTTACGATGAAACCAGTGACTTTGTATCCCACGTCAAGCGTAGGCGTTTAAATCAGCCTAATAAGTTTCTGTCCGACACTATTAACGTTTACGTAACCTTAATTTTTCAGAAAAATATGCAATTTATCTCACTTTGATTAAAATTCAATGAATGTGAAACTGTGAGTGGTGAAAGCTTAATCTGTTCTCTATAAAATGTCTGAACAGCGCTTTCATAATGTCCTGTTACTGATAGTATGTCTGAGTATATATAATATACATACATATATATAATCAAAGAACAAATCGCAAGAATCATGAAGGAAGAAATTTGGAAAAGTTAACCATTTTCGTTCAAAGGCAGCGAGCGTCCGTCACATTTTTTTCGAGTGATACTTCAGTTTCTGCGCTTGATAACTCTGTTTCTCCAAGTGATACTTCCATTTCTTCAAGTGACAATGTGTAATATTAATTGCATACCATAATCTCTGGTATAGAAAAATACAGTGGGATATAATGAAATATATCAGTTACTTCGGTTTTCAGCCGTCAGTACTTTCAGTTCGACTGTTGATCAAGAGGTCCTGAATGCAATTCACGGGTTGGGTACGGTTAAATATTTCTAAATTAGATTTTCTAGTAGATACTTCTAGTAATGGCTCGGAGTCTGGATTTGTGCCCGGAGTATAGTAATAGGCTCCACCTATGGCAAAGTAGGATGTAAACGTAACTGTTGAAATATCGGAGTGTACTACACTGTTGTGCCTACCTTTTCAGATCCTACCGACGTGATGTTACATTGTTTCGTTGATAAATTCATGAAGTAATTAAACACAAATTTAAAAAATGAACCTCAATTAACATGGTAACGATTGCCACTTACACGTAACAATTTAGTGCATAGTGTGTCGGTTCCATAGTCATGCATATAATACCTGACCCTAAAAAATACTAAATCGTTAAACGGATGGCGAAATTAACAGTAAGATACATTCACCTATCAAATTCTAAGAAGAATAACAGAAGTGACATCACTACCTACGAGTATGTTACGTCACTTTGGGTTAAGAAATTGATTGTGAAAGATGATTCTGATGAAAACCTATAAGAATTAAGTACTATTAAAGAATCCATAATGTAATCTCTAACATTTTGTGTTTTTATAAATACTTTTTATATATGGGACAGCACTACACTCCTTTGCCTACCTCTTCGGGGAGACACAGGTATGAATTTATATTACAAATATGTACATAAAATGTGTGACATTAATTTATCTTAGTTTCTGAGGACAGCGTCTGCATTAATACTGGTTATTACTGGTTAATATATTAATACTTAATGGTTTCTGGGGACAGCGTCCCAGTAACAATAAGTTACTCGGACTAAAGCAATAGTAACAATACATTAAGTAACAATAAAAGTAGTAAAAACTACATTAAATAACAATAACAACAGTAACAACTGTATTAAGTAAGAATAACAATTACATTAAGCAACAATAACAATATCAACAATCCAAATAAACAACAGTAACAATTAACAAAAACCGAAAACACGTGACGCTTTACGATATCACATGAGCCTTGAGCGAATAATGCTATTACAATCTGGACCAAGCCAGACCGTTAAACAGGATTGGGGAATAAAAATAATAATAAAACGCCAAGGATTTTAGCAATGATGTCGTCATGACAAACGAAACTTTAGGCTGTCAGTGAGATTCATCATCATCCAGGGGTGCATGAAAGGAGCCTCCCCGAGCGTAATGAAAAAGTACGTCTGGCGCACCCCGGGCAACGATCAGCGAATCCCAACGCTGATCGGCAAATCCTTTCACCACGATGACAAAC
>DWFO01002997.1:0-12899 GCA_018246595.1 Mimoniades nurscia nurscia | reverse complement strand
CGACCCGGGAATCGAACCCAGGACCTCCCGTTCGGCAGTCGCACTCGCAACCAACACGACCAACGAGGCAGTCATTTTTACATTCAGATACAAATAAAAGATTTATTTTGTGATGGAATCGAATCCACGACAACTGATACAGCAATCATTATCACTAATTACTAGAAAGCGCCGAATACCTTTGTGTTACCTATAACTAGTACTTGAAAACAGTACCTACAGAGTTTGATAAAGGGACATGAGATCAGCAGATCACCGAATGTCGCGGCACACCTGGAACGAGTCTCACGTCCAGCAGTCCAGAAGTTCAGAAATATTTCTTATGACATTTACTTCGGGCCGCCTATATTTTTTTTGTTCAGACAATATATAAATTTTTCTAGAAAATTGTTTAATATTACAATAATAAATTTTTGCGGTTCTTTATTGCATATCAAATTAAATACTTAATATTACATTTGTATTTATTTTAATACCCTAAATTAATAGGCATCTTTATATAGAATGTAGTCTTGATAATTTTCTTATTTCAAAACATATTGTTTTGGCAGATGTGTGTTTTACAATCTTCTGTCTACCCCTTTGGGGATTACAGGCGTTTTGTTGCGTATTTTAGATAGATATATATTGTATATCGTTTCTAATTCTGCTCCTACCCAGTATATCAATAATGATACGTTCAGTCTACAATTTACTCAATAGTCCTTTTTCTTAAAATTTCTCTACTAACACTAACAATTCAATTATTAATTGTACCTGTAGGTATTATTTGTTAAGACATGTTGTAATTATTTGTTAAGACATATTGTAATTATTTGTTAAGACATATTGTAATATGTCAACAAATAATTTTATTCAACATCCTTTTAATCTCGTATAATTTCTTTGGACCACAGACTAATAAATATCAGAGGCAATCTGCATAATTGACCAATTCGCATTCGCTGAGGATAAATATTGTCCCAGTGTTTGCATAACGTCCGTGCTGTATGTTAATAAGCGAAATATAGCTAGATAATACAACAGCTTGGTTAAGAAGGAGGACTTAGAGCGTAAACAATAAATTGATTAAACATTACGCCTGTAACTGTGAAGTGTGTATACAGGAGTGTGGTACACATATTCACAAGTTTCGCCAGTTACGCTTACGTCTCACTATAGAATAGGCAGTGAGCCTATTGCCGTATACAGGGCACAGGTGCAGACTCCGAGCCACTAGTACAAATATAAATTAGAAAATGTAAATTAGGAAATCTTATGGAAATACCCGACCCGGCTAGCGAAACCAGGACCTTTCGATCAGCTGTCGCGCTAAAAACCACCCGATCGTTGACAGTTTTAAAAATAATTTAATAGGTTTTAAAGCAAACATAATATTACTCTAATTCAGTGATTCTCGACCTTTATTTTTGTTGCGGCACATATTTAACGATTTCAAAATTTGGCGGCACACAAAGATAAAGATTACTTACTTACTACAACACACTGCATAAATAGTTTATGAAAAAAAATTTAAATATACGAAATAAACTAAAATAATAACTAAACGTTTATCAAGGGATTAATTACAAACTAATAATAAAAAAAATTTTAATGCGAAATTTGAGCTTGATGTTTTTTGATAATTTCATTTATATTTGGTCGTAAAAATTACAATGCTACTCTCATATCGTCTTCTACATTTAACAATCTTGATCTTTTTTTAGTTTTAATGTTGGCTAATGCTGAAAATCTGAATTCACACAAATAAGATGTGGAAAATTGTAATAATATGTTTAAAGCTTTTTTTGCTATCATTGTATAATGATTATCCAATGATAGTGTATTAATATTATGATATGCATGTTAAAAACATTTTTCTTTTTAAATGACATAATTTAATAATATTAACATTATTATATATTTGCAAAATTTGGCGGCACACTTTTGAAATTTGGCGGCGCACAAAAGTGCCGCGGCACAGTGGTTGAGAATCACTGCGCTAGACCATTCAAACCGTGGAACGAACGATTAAATAAAACAGTGGGACACAAATTGAAAACAATTGCCAGTTGATTCAGGTTTAATCGGGAATTTAGTCGTTGACAAGACCTCTGTCACTACTAAGCCGATTTGTACCCTATCATGTAAGCGAATTCCACCGGAAAGTTTTTCCGCAAAGTGTAGGAAACGAGCAAATACCAGTCGCTAGTGGCTATTACATCTTATGGGCATCTATACAACGTTAAACACGAGTGTAGGAATAATACTATTAGTTTCAGTTGCTTCAATAATTTTTTATCATTGCATTCGTATCGCTACGACTCGCATAGATTGTTACTCTTTCACAGTGAAACAAGGTCTTTATCCATCGGATGTATTCATCGTACTGGATGCGATTTTTGAGCATTGTCGTTCGATTTTTGAACACTCGCACACACACATACACATTCGGTTCGGAAATTAAACGGCTGGTTTTTGCACGTGCGAGAGAAATTTATCGTCATGTTGTCGTCCGAAATTCGTGAATACGTAAATTACCTATTAACTACCCAATCGGTTATCTGGTGCCGTTATGGGAAATATCACGTCCATTATTATTATTACGTTCGTCGATTAAATTTTAAACAGCAAGTGACGGATATGGACGGAATTATTTTTCGACTTAATGTTACTATATGACTGTTTTATCGGAAGTAAGTTTTGTTTTAGTATTTCCTACTGATTTTTTAGTGATTGTTAAGTTTTTAAAATTCTGATTGAACAGTTATTAATACATGTAAAAAAATTATATGACACCAATGAATCGAGACCCTATTTTAATAAGTTTCTAATTACAATTCCTTCCAATTTAAATACCTTTAAATACACCATATAAATTTAATTGCTTAATAAAGAATTACATTACATTACGGTTATATGCCAATAGGCTGACCCCCTATACCACGGTGGGACGTGGAACGAAGCAGATTAATCGTGGCAGCTTAGTACACTCCTCTGCCTACCTCTTCGGGGAGTACAGGCGTCAAGGTAAAAATTACAATATTACAAATTTTATTCATTTTACTTTTTTATTAGCATAGATATCCAAGAGCACCGTCTAAATTGATATAAGACTAGAAGGTATTTTGCTAATTACCTACTCATTAAGCAGTTGACAGAAGCTAGGTAACAACATAATGCATAATATTGTAATAATAGATTTCATAGAAGAAGTGTTATTATTAACTTTAGCTTAATATTGTCAACAGTTACATAAAACTTAATCATTTTCTTTGATACAAACAGTACAATCTTACTTCACTTAAGTTACTAGCAAGAATTAATGTTTTTTGGCACAGGTTCTATATTAAGAATTCTACACGCGTGCACTGCGTATCGACTGTTATGGACGTCAGAGCGAAACTCGGCGATTAATATAACAAAAGAAATAAAAAAAAATCATAATTACAATCCTTTTTAACAGGCGATGATGTGATAGTGATACCGTCAAGTTCCCGTAAAAAAAATCTCCCATCATAATTCGCCATCAAAAACCGATACGAAAGCATATAAATTGGGCATGAAATTCCACCTCGTTCAATTACGACCGCTTCAGATCTGATACTGGGGGCAACATCAAAATTCAAAATGGATGCGAAATCGTCGACCGCTATCAGATTTGAAGAAATTATCCGATGCGAACGGACCGAGCACTCGAAACGGGAGGTCGAGCGAGACTTTTGGACTTCAACAAGCCCACTCGTGCAACGTTAAAAGCTACACTTGGGAGTAACGTTTACAGAAAATTTGTCTCCGAAATCCGACGGACGTGAAAAATAAATTAATTTTAGTATAATGTGTAATACATAGAAGACGATAACGGTAATCAGGTTTTCAAAATCTACAAAGAAAGTTTTAATTTCAGTACCTACTTACTAGTACACGCCAAATGATAGTTAAAGCAGTTTAATCTAGAAATTATTGACAATTTCTTGATGATTACGTGGAAAACGATAGAACTTTAAGGATAAGGTGTCTTAACCTTATCCTTAAATATGTAGAATATCAAATCATTTGCGACTAAATTGGATCAATTTGTCAATTCTATTCGCAGGCCAGATGTTCGTTGAGAGAAGTTAATGTAAGGTTCAAATAATTTACATCAGCTTGTGTCTATTCACCGATGGACATGGCTTGTAGTGATGAGCGCCGGTTTGTTTAGTATTAATAAGCAAACAGAAGTGGAGAATGGCTCGGAGGCTTAAGGTAACAGGTCAACGTATCCTACGTTATAGAAATCCGTATCCAATCTTGGCTGATGCTATACAGAATAAAACAATTCTCCACAAAATTATACTACGAATAGCGACGCTTTGATTGTAGTATATCTTACACTTCGCTAAATTTAGTAGATTCGATCTTGTTCGGTGCTGGATATTTGGGAGGGGCGCAAATTTGCATCCTAACTAATCAGCCTGCGATGGACGAGCCCGATTGGAGCAACTTGGGACTTTCGGCAAGTACGATGTTCGTAAGATGAGAGATTAATATGAAATCATATTAAAAAATCCATCGTACCACCTCCAAAATATGGTTTTCAAGTACTATAATAAAGATCTTGATATATTTTATCGATATCCTAACAAGCTCGTTCAATCAAGATTTGGTAAACGAACAGTACGAATTTTTCATGAGACTTTTTTTGTTCAGAAATACTAGAAAAGTTCTCAATACGGTTTTGTATTTGAACGTACCTCTAACGGTTTGAAAACAACAAATGAATGAATCGAGCGATTCGATAACTATTGATGACATTGTTATACGGTCATTAATACATCTTCCAGTTCTTTAATATATAAATGACACCATTGTACCAGGTTGGGCCGTAAATCAATACTTGCGTTTATTTTATTATAGATAAATAATGCGGCGGTAAGCAGATACACTAAACATGAATTCGTCCAAAATGTCAAGAGCAAAAACTATAAATTACGTTGGAAAAACTTGATTCACCTTAAATAACTCATAGTTTCCAGTGAATTGTCCACGTTATTAGGATCCCATTGGTAGATTCAAATCTTGTTGAGCGTTGTGCATTTAGGGCGGACGGGAATAAGCATGGTAAGTAATCAGTTTTGCATGGCCGATCGAGATAGAAGACTTGAGAACTTTTGTGGTCTCATCAATGCTTATCATACTTACAACATATTATTATTTAATATAATTTGACTAATTATTTTATTCTGAAATATCACTTCTGCGCACACTCTTAGAAATACAATGCGAGGATCGAACCCAGGACCTGTCGATTAGCAAGTGCACTTGCAACCACTTGGCCAACGAGGCAGTCTATACGTTAACATATTATACTGCTCTATATCTTGAGGTCAGCTATTAGAGTCATTGCTGAGTAAGTCAAATCTGAATCTGAAAAACATTCAACAAAAAATATACCAATACAAAATAGCTACTGCTATTTCATATGTAACAAGTTAAAAATATAGATAGTAAAGAATAAAATTCAAAACAGTCGACACAATACATAATCCGTCGTAATAATGTGACCGACATAGCCAAGCTACGGTTGGCGTGAAATTCAAAAATATTTTATTTTTGTTCACACCGAGAGGCTTTTTACAAAAATAGTTCTCGTTTAACCCAGTTTTCATTCTAGCCCACTTTTCACGACTAGGCCTTGTCACTTCAGGCGAGAGTTTTCCTTGAAATAAATTCACTATATGAAAGTTGTACGAGTATATTCTCCAAGTTGTGGGCGCGTCATCCTTGTCGCCAAAGACGGGGACACTTCCGAGAAGTTGAGACTTCAGCGTTTTTTTCAACCTTTATATTTTACATTGTAATTTGTCTCTCAGAAGTAGCAAATATATCGGGAGGTAATTAAAATTATGCATTTACGGAAAATGTTGAAATCGAAATTCAAATTTTCGGTAATTGTAGTCACCTGAAATATGAATGTAGGTGGTATATACACATAGGTGGGCTCATAAAGAGACATTAATATTTAACGGACAATCAAAATATGTGTAATTCCTGTTCAGTGTTTATTTTCTGCACAACAAATATTATTATTACTATGCCATCATGTCCAATTCCTTATACCGTAGGCAGAGAGCATATAAATATGTTCTAATTACGTAACTTTTGAATAATTTTTGCATATCTTTACAACCCCGTACACATAAAGATCACAGAATTAAATACATGATATTTCTAGAGGCGAGTCACGTCATCAGGTTGATAGAGAGTAACACGAAATTCATAAAACAGAAATGCCTTCAACTTCAACAAACTATCATAACCAAAATAGTGGGTAATTGTTAGACTGAGAGGAACACAGGGTCGTCATAGTGGCGACGATCAGACAAGATTTACATGTCCAGTTATAAAGACCATGTCATTGTTCTGTGAGACGTTAAATCTTCTTTAATTGTTATATCGCTTCCGGTTCTTGAAATTCATTTTAAAAAACATCACGCCAGTAATCGACGCAGAGGTAGGCAGAGGAATGTAGAACGCATTTCACCACTTACGTTTACATTCAACTATGGATTTGGTAGTGAGCTTCTTGTCATACACCAGGTACATTACCAGACTCGAGGCCACTACTAGAAGTTTTTAATTAAAAAAATCTAATAGCGTCCGACCCAGGATTTGAACTCAGACCCTTCCGATCGGAAACACAAAAGTATTTGCAACTCAAATGATAATATGAATAATACGGATGAGTTAAATACAATCAAAGACAGAAGTACATACAATTGTGTACATACCAACATGTCAGAATTTATCAACTTCCAAACTGGTACCAAAAGCACAGCGCTACAGAGTAAAGACCAACAGAGGCTAAACTATGTAGAAACGTCCAAAATTCAGAGACACAGCAATTGACCACACTTGAAACATCGATGGCGGACTTATTGCTGCTACAGCTCACTGGCGCGCCCGTAAATCGAATGCGATATCGCAGGTTGAGTAACAACGACCGCCGCCAGTATTTATAGTGGACGTACGATTAGTTGATGGTATACGGGGTGGGTGCTTTCTGAAACCAAAACATTAAACACTTGGGAGGATTCAACAATGGTTACAACTGAATCTGTCTAGAATGTTTTAGAATTTTTTAGATGTGCTGCACATGGGAAGGGAGCCTGATGTACAGTTCAAGTGCAAATTCCTATTCAGATTCGAGATGGTGCTGTGACATTTCACTCAGTCCTCAAAAAATGGTATATGGTGGTAAGTGGTAATGGTGTATGGGATGATTCCCTTCATTTAGAAATAATTAGGTAGTAAAATCATGATTTGATGATCCTGTAATAAATACATAGCAAGCGAGCAACACATGGCAAAAACAGGGCTCGGTGGCGTTTACCACTTGAGGCATAAGTGTGGGACTAAGCAGTGGCCAGTACAGGTAATGATATATACAGCGGTACTCACCAACATTCATTATTCTGAAAATTCATTATTACTTAAAAATGTTTCTTACAGTGTGAATATGATATTCGTATATCGCGAACAACAAATTTAAATTCAAAATTATTCATATTCAATTTCATAAACTATGTAATTATTATTTATTGTATAATCATGACGATCCCAAGTGATATGGAAACAGTGCGAAAATATCGAGAATAACTAGATAGCGAAAACTTCCAAAACCGAATGCCGTAGGTACGCTACTCTCGGCAGCTTTTAGAGAAAAAATGTTTCTAAAAATACTTATTTCATCTTTTTAAATTAGTATCGTTGAATAAAATATAAGGTAAGATCGATAATTGAACGAATTAGATTTTTTTTTAAATCTAATAATCTAAGACCAATTAGATTTTCTAGTAGTGGCTCGAAATCTGGATTTATGGCTGGTGTATGGCGATAGGCTCACTACCTCATCCATAGTGGGACGTGAACGTAACCGATGGAACGTGGGAGTGTAGGACACCCTTCTGTCTACCTCTTTTACGTTTTGTGTAAAGAGTTACCCAATTGGCCAATGTTGATATTATTGTATTTCGATTACAAGAAGACAAATATCAGCAGAGAAATGCTTATTAACACTCATGGGCCTTCCGCCTTACTCCTAAGAAGACTCAGATTCACAATCCTACACAATCTTACATCGCATCTGATGTTAATTTTCATAGACGACATAAATTCAAATGGTCTACATATCGTATTAGCACTTCGATGTTATAAAATCGTACTTAAGCAGTATTCCACAGGCACGAACTGCACGTCTCTGCTGCGTTGAACTGTTCCCGCACGCGATCCACAGCTGGCTGAAGTTATTTCGCTTTGAGCGCGTCGGATTACCACACGAGCGGATGATCGCAAGATTAATAACACATTGGTAACTTGAGGTCATATGCCTATTAACAATAATAATATATTGAATAAAAGAAAATAGGTACATGAAATAAATTTTGGAGTGAACATGCATGCACCTATGTAATCTTGTCAAATTCATTTCGTTGGATTTCTCGTTACACAAAAAATAAGAATCATAATACATTGTAAAAACTTATGACGACAAAATTATTCAAATTTTGTATAATATATTATTTTCGTATTTTAATTCCTGAAACGTATTAAATAATAAAGACAGTGGGCTAAGTTATTGCAGTTTAGATGCAGCACCGTTTTATCCAATATGATATAAGTATATTTACGCTGCTATATGTATTGCATAAAACATATAACGCAACACACAAACGAAAAATAATTTCAGCTTATTTCTGACTTTAAACTACATATAACTAAGAACATCTTAGTTCTAAATACGAAATACGTTCTCTAACAATACTTCTATCCCACCCTCGTCTTACATTCGATTTGCGTTTAAGATCTCAAACGAGCATTTAACATCAGTCGAAGCGCACGCTTTCTCCATAACTCGGTAACACAAAAAAAAAAGATGCCTTCGCTTCGAGTCTCCTCTTGTATTCCATTATTTTATTTCTCTTTGCCAGTCGAGTTGACCTTAAAACGTAAGAACCAAGATAAGGATTCTTATTAAAATAGCCATCTATAAAAGTAAAGGTCCGGCCATCATATACAACGCTATCGATGCCCACAATAACACATAAAGATCCAACACAATGATACTTAATAAATTGAATTTCGCACAGGGCCGAACTCTACAGCTATAATATTATATTTTTTTTTGTTCTAAAACAATATGAATTTGAAGTGGCTATTCTAGACTGCGAATACATGAACCGTACGGGAAACATAACAAGGGACCCCAATGAAGTCTATTAGATCTTTATCTCGATACGCATCTCCTTGTTGGGGATTTCCAACACTCATTGGGAGATCGCTAAGTACTGATTACTAGGTTTGAAAAACACAAGCCAAGGTAAATGTCTCAAAGCGTGTATTTCTCATTTGCGTGGGGTTTCTGTAATGTTACTGTCTATTAAACAGAAGTTAAGTTGAATATGAATGCCATATCTGTGATTGAGGAAATGCGCATTCATTATGCGTATCATAATCCTTATGGTATAATATTGTAACTTATTTATTTCCACCTGTGATTATATTAACGGTGTCTTTTGATACGAAACAAAGCGATTCTTTATTAATGCTCAATAATTTATATTATTTACCTATTCATTCCCAAGGAACACTCAAAGTAGTTTTATATACATATAATCGAGTCGACCGAGTTCGGGCCTGTATTGAGCAAAGATTTGCAATCGCCGAACATAAATATCGGTTAGACAATACAAAGAGCTTTGAACAGTTTAATGCATTTATTGCATCCGATACATTTCCACTGTGTATAAATTACATATGTACTAAATTATAGATACGGCGTGTAAGTCAAAGATTCTGTTCTATTCAATGTTCACGGTATCTCCTTTTGAATTTTATTTATGCGGTTTTTTTTATTTCTACAACCAGCGAACACGACATCATGCTATATCTTTCATATATATACATATACGAGTACACTCATGGAGGGAATCTGAAGGCTCTTTGTGGACTTAGCTTTATGTTTCCTGTGTTAGGATGCCAATAGAATGCCTCAGAAATCAGTTGATACCACAGATCGTTAGATGAAAGGTTTACCCTTTTTCTTTCATCGTTCGCTATATACAAAAATAACAACGTCGTACCTGTAATCCTCGAAGAGTTACACAGAAGAGTGTAGAACACTCCCACGGTTCACTAGTTAACTTTACGTCTCACTGTGGAATAAGTGGTGAGCTAACTGCTATATATCCAATCTCCAAGCCACCTACTAGAAAATCTAAGTTAAAAAAATCCACTAGTGCCTAACACGGGAGTCAACCCAGAACCCTTCGATGAGCAATCTCACTTACAACTTCCAAACAACACGTTGGACGAGGCAGCCAAATGAGTATTGAATATATAAAAATTCTAGGAATTAAAATAAAATTGGAACACCGCAGTATCGTCATTACATGCGGTCGTGAAATCCACCCTTAATTATTAGAAAGTTGAGTAAAGCCCTGCCAAAAAATCACCAAAGAATTCGTGCTTCTACCATTATTAAATTAAATCTCCGTCAAGGAGAATTTCGAAAATAATCAAAATAACAACGACGTAATAATATGATAAGAAAACAAATTAAGTGCAGTGCAGCTGACGCTGGAGTATTTTATTTAAAAGTTAAAAGTACAAGACAAAGTAATTCATACTCATTCATACATAATAACCACTTCGTTCGGTCAATAAAAAGTTTCATCAGAATTAAAACAGCAATAAAGTTATGGCACTTAGGTAACAAACAAGTCTACGTGTTTTATCGCACTTAAGTTCTTTACTTAGGTTCGCAAACTTTGATAAACCTTTACCAACTACTGAAAGAAAAGAAACGAGTGAATAAAGTAGGGTTTGTAAGTGAACTGTAAAGTGTTAGCAAAACAAAGATTATTGAAGCGTAAACTTTATAAAGTTAATGTTGAAATTTAAGAAGCAACAAAAATTCAATTTAAAAACAGTGCGGTTATAGAGTTTGATGAAAAATATATAAAACTGTGGATTAACATAAATAATGCACATACATATGTATATGTGTAGAATAATACAACATCTAGGTACGCATGCATTAGCAGATCCATATGTAGAAGCGAGAAAAACCCTAACCGAGTAAAAACAAATAGCCACGATAAAATTGGTCAAAGAACGCCCTATAAATTTGTTCCAACTCTTAGAAAAGCTGCATGAAATTCTATTTTTAAATGCAAGCGTATAATATGTATGTATTTCGCCAAACACGTGGAGCCGACAATGACATTGTACTTATGAATAATAAAAATTTAAACTACCATCCCACGAGTGTAACTCATAAGTCCTAGAAACCGTTATGAGAATAAATGTTTTATATACCAACGATAACGATACGATCACGATGTAGAAAAATCGTATCGTGCGAGTTCTGCGTCAAATTCTACGGAGTAGTGCATCGAAGTGCCACGTTCTCTTTACGCGTTGTTAACGCGTATCTTGATTGTTTAGACTTCCTTGTTAGTCGTGTTGGTTGAAAAAACGACTGCCGATTGACAGGCCCTGGGTTCAAATACCGGGTCGGGCAATATTGGATTTTTCTAAGTCAGATTTTTTAGTAATGGCTCGGTATCTGGATATGTGCCCGGTGTATAGCAATAGACTTACAACCAATTCCCCAGTGGAACGTAAAGTAACTGGTGAAATGTTGGAGCGTACTAAAATCTCTGTCTACCTCTTCAGGGTTTACAAGTGTGATATTATGTTTTTGTTTATTATAATAAGATCGAAAGAGAAAGGATTAAAGTCACTGTTAATTGTAATAATAATAAAAATTTTAGATATTAAATTCAATTCAATATTTTTTTTCATTCTGTTAATAAAATAGTTAAATACATAAGCTAAATTAATAGTTATTTACAATATTAATACAACATACATTGACCAAAGCGAAAGTTCGAAGCATCAAGTGGTTTATCTGCTGGTCGTGGCGGTCGCAGCCGCAATCGAAACGCACCGAGTGCTTTCAAACATCAACGTAACACAAGTCAGTGAACCGTATTAAAATTCATAACGTCAGCTCGACTTTCAAACTAATCCGATCTCATAGCGCTTTTGAGAGGACCCTCAAACACTATTACTTAAAACTCGTTTTCTTAAAACCTTACGTTTTCACATTTAAAATTCATATCATCATATTTTATTGAAAACTTAGAAGTTACATTTACGGTTCTAGTTTCATCGACTTTGCTCAAATTAAGAATTTACGAAGATTCAAGTGTATTCCTTTAACTTCGATACTGTGATTAATATAAAGTGAGAACCCCAGTTTAACAGGTGCCAGGTGTTAAATCGAAAGAATCTTTACAGATCAGGTAATTTTCGGAAAATGCCGATATGCACATTAACTTAGTTCAATTAATCGAACCCACAGTTGAAGACGTTTAAAAAATTACCAACATCTGATTATCATTCAAAGATTCTAAAAATGTATTAATTACAAATATAACATATTTAAACATTGCCAGCTGCATAAATTACATTTACCCTATCACTCATTAATATTATTACCTACTCCCCATTTATCACCTATATTACTAACCCTATTAAGTCATATTCACCCATTTACACAATTATATGTACTCTCAGGAAAATCTATTTTAGTCTTTTCATTTCTTTCTCTCAATATCTAGAAAATCTTTTCAAAGTTTCTCCAGACAGTGCACTGAGATTATCCAACACATACCCCACATAGCCACCTACAAGCCCGTAGGTCAGGCATCTTAGGAATCTCACTTCTATTAGAACCAATGAACGCCATCATGTTTTTATAGCCACATAGCTTTCCCATAGCGGATAGGTTATAATAGCTTCCTCTATTAAGCCAAAGGGAATTAATTTTGATGAAATTACTTCGTTTTATTAAACTATTTAGATATATG
>DWFO01002996.1:0-12902 GCA_018246595.1 Mimoniades nurscia nurscia | reverse complement strand
GCTTTGGTAGCAGCTATTGGTAGCTAAATAATTGGAAAATTACTTCCTTTATCACCAAGAAGCCTCCATATCACAAGTTATGAATATAATTAACAAAATTATTGGTGCAGCCAAAGATGTCAAACAAAAATAATAGTCTATATGCAATAGTGTTCAAATAAAGTGTACAACACCAGTCTGAAGTAAACTTTTTCTTTTTCTTATTCTGATTTTTCTTCTCTTTACATAACGACAACCCTCTATAACGCTATAAAATGCCGAGTCCCTTCAGTGTCGTTATATGGAGTTTGCACTGTATTTATCGGCTATGATTCATTCACGATTAATACAAATTATCCTAATATCGTATGTCCAAATTGAAGGACTAATTGATGATACTGTATGCAGTTTCTTTTTTAAATCGCTGGTAGAATGGCCCTAGGGGAATGTGTAGTGTCTTTCACACTGTTTCAGTGATATTAGTTAAGAATTATGGGCGATCACTACTTTGTTCGTCATGATCACTAAGTTGAGTATTTTACATACCAATCCTTTATGCCATACCGCATATTATCATTTTGTGACTCAGCGAAGGTCAATGACGCATCCAGCAGATGCAACGGATTCTTGTAGCCGCGTGTTGTGGGTCAATTGACCCCAATTGATCCCACTACCGACTGACTCGTTGCCTCCAATTAGAACCTTATAAACAAATACCTTGTAACATTGCAATATGTTTAATGATGAGGATGCGTGAAAATATAATTGAGACAACCAAATTGTACGATCACGCCAGGTCCCTTACGGGGTAGCCAGAGAGCACCGAGAGCCAAACATCTCTATGCTTCCGAACTAATGTAGTATTGTTGAGAAATATTATTATGAAAAATTTATATACGCCAAACGAGTTTAATTTAAATGTATGTTACACTATATCCAATTCCCAAATGAATCGTCGATCAAGTCTGAGTCCCGACGGGTCATGCGGATCGAGCTATCGAAATTCGTAGATAGTTCGGCCGTAAATTATTGTCGTCCTGCCGAAAATTAATTTTGCTGACGGAATAACCTTGTATTTAAATATATACAAGCTTATTCTATTGGCAAAATAAATATGTAATTTACTTTATATCTAACAACAAGACATTACCCGAGATATAATAAATGAGTTTCGAAAAAATATCGAAGTTAACGAAGTCATAGAAAGTTATTCTTACTTTCTTTTTTGATGAAAATGTACGTAGTTATATATAGAAAAATAATAACAAAGGAAAACTGGGAAAGATTTCCTTAAACATTAACAATGGGTTGAAATGTTTATACGAAGCTGAAGAGGCTGTAGGGCAGCACATTTAGTTCCCATTACGGCCAGTGGTGTATCCGAATCCGCACTTACGCACGATCTAATTACATACGAAAGGGCTATCACTCGACCACAAGTGGAAACCTCTTGGACTTCGTGGGAATTATAGATCTACGTATACAGAAATAGTTATTATTATAGTTATCTTTGCTCTGCTTATCCTTAATGAATTAGGCTTTTCCACGGAGATAAGCTTTTAAAAAAATAATCATGCAATAAGTATTTTTGTGTGTGGTTCAGAAACGAAATGAATTTGTTGCTTTTATAGTTAAACTTATTATTTTTTAAAAGGCTACAACATAACAGTGATGTAGGACATTGCTTGTTGTATTTTTCATTCACGTGTAAAGAACATCTTTTAAGGTACATATTAACGACACCATAACTGGTATAAAATTTAAAATGTTAAAACCCAAGAAACAGCAACATAAAAGTTTTCTTCTGAATTTTGAAACGTTCTCTAACGCCTTGGGGCCATGTCTTGCGGTAAACTTTTGTTTTTCGTTTTAAACTTTCGTAGATACATTACATCGTCGACGCCATTTTAGTTTCCTTTTTACAAGATACTTTATTAATGTTAAGTTCTTACGTTACGTATAGTTCCCTATTAAATTTTAATATTAACGCAAATATAAATACAAAAAAGACTTACAGTTATAACAAAATGTCTGACTTTCATTCTTTGGCGAAATATTTCTTTAGAAACTTAATAAACTTATTAAATTAAATATGAATACTGTTAAAAATTAGCCGCCTGGGAAATAACAGTCAAAAATAAAATAACATTAATCAGTTAAGTAGACTTATTTATTTATTCATTAAATTACAATCTTGAAGTATATAGAAATCATAATATAGTGGCTTAGAATTCACTTTCCGTCTCCGAGCGTTCAAATCCTGGCTGGCATGCATAAAATGTCTCCGAAAAGAAGTTTACAATTAGTTTCCCGAAGCGTATGTTAAACAAAGATTCTTATTTTTTATGTAAAAATAATAAAATAGTAGCAAGACGTAGGTATACGTATATACAGATGCTCCATTAGAAAGGAACTTGCTAGTGTAGTAAGATAATCTAAGATAACGGGGTCGCGTTGCGGCGAGCCACTAATAGTGGCTATGACCGATCCTTTGTTACGAGCCACGTATAGATTTGTAGGTTACCAGAAAAGGGCTTAGGATAAGGCTACCACATTATTCCGACACTTTCTTGATATGAATATAATACCATTTATATCAAGGACATGTTTGTACTTGATAATCATCGTGTACTGAACAAGAAAGCATATGTGTGTGAAGATAAATGTTACCATTGAAACTGTGTTAATGATTTTAATCATCGACAAATACAGATGTGTATTGTATTGTTTCAGAGTGAGTATTCCGGGCTACGCTGGTGGATTATCAGCAGCGTTGCCCGGAGGCGGCGGCGGCGCGGCGTGGGAGCGGCTGGGCGCCGAGCTGCTGCTGTCAGGGCTGGTGGCCGCCGCGTACTTCGCGGCCATGGAGCGGCGCTGGACCGGTGCTGCACCAGCGCTACTCGGAGCCGCGTACTGCGCTGCTAGTTTTGTTTCGGTACACAACTTTATTGTCATAAAGTAATTAATTGCCAAACATAACAGAGCATTAACGTCTACTATTGGATACCTATCGATTGGAACGCGTTTAGTTCTAGTAATTTTGCCTATTAATTAGTCGGATGGCAGTATAAATGTTTGTCTGCAACAGCTGCAATATTAGCGGCCGGGATAGCTACACTAGTCTTATGAATACAGTAAAGATATCGCTCTTCAGGATTCTGTGCAATTCCTTGTACTGTGACAGTTCAAAAATAATGAGTCTGAATTATGTAATGGTGAAATAAAAAATGTTTGAACAAAGGGAATTCCAAATATTAAATACCAAGGTCAATAATTATGATGACTCCGTCTCAATATTAAAGAGTGCTATTCGTGTGCGGAACGGAGCCAGTACTTACTTTCAATAGTGATGTCCTATGATTGTGATTTTTAAACATAAAGCCGTCGTACCCACCGGCGATACAGCGGCGGTGCCTGCCTTTTGTGGGGCGAATCCTCAACAGACAGCTGCCTCGTTCTTTTTTCTCTGTAAACATCTGTCCGTCGAACAAAGTGCGGTTCGACAAAAACGGCGAGCGGAGACGAAGAAAACATACGTTCAATGGTCCAATATCTATTGTAGCACGCTGCGATCGTATGCTGAGGACGAGACTCGCACGTTCGCCACGGTTGACAATATCGATTTATAGCTATTGAATACAATGTGAATATTGTTACCTGCGTCCCTTTGCCGCCCTGCGAACTAATATTTTGATTTTGCTACAAACTGATTTAGCATTTTTTAGACGTTACAGGTCAGTATTGTAGGCAAAAATATTTAGGAATTAAAACAAATTCATAACTTAAGAATACAATGTAAAAATTAAATGTATCTAGGTATTAAAAATGAGGTGGGAATGTAAATTGACATCCAAATAACGAATCACCTTTTGGTTTCATTTAAAATATTTTATTGATTAATATGTAAATTCGCAGCTCAAATAAAATTATATTGGCAGGTCCAATTGAGAAGGAAGGGAATTGCTACATTACCTATTATATAGTTGCTCGCCAATATAACAGATTTAAATGTGTGTCCTACCACGTCTGTAAGCAGACGGCATATTGTGGTAGGGTCTGTGCAGCAATTACGCCGAGTGTATTCATTGAGAGGAGAGATTTTTTTCGATTCACTCGCACGTTTCCGTTCCTATACAAAGGCGAAAGAATTGCGTAAAAATCCCATGCGAGAGCGCACGCTATAGTCCTACTTATATCCATTTATGCAAAGATGTAATCCCTACGAACGAAAGTCAAGCGACTGGTATAAAGCTATCGGACTCGTTCGCAACATCGACCATTGTGCAATCGCAAGTCTCGAATTCCGTTCAGCTTTGAAAAACCAATGCAATATGTTGCCATTATCGCACACGGCTGATATAACATACGGTTGCCGCTATTAAAATAATGGGTCCCAGTTTAAACCAGTTTCCTTTAAAATCTTCACAGTACATATATTATTTCGAGGCACAAAATTCTATCGATCGCGTATTCGTGTCTCAGTCATTTTCATCGGCCTTTTATAGAATATATAGAGTTAAATATAAGAGAATCTTCAATATGAAGTTTGTCTTCTGTATCTGTTATTTACGGGCATATTATGTAGGTATACATTTATTTAGATGTCGATATGAAATCCGTTTCGCTGTTCTGTTGCTTCTCAATATAATAATTTTCTAATTCAGATGCCGTCACTAAATCCGGCGCGATCGTTGGGGCCCTCGTTCGTGCTCTCGAGGTGGGAGAGCCACTGGGTGTGCTGGGTCGGAGGACTGGGCGGAGGGATAGCGTGCGCGCTCCTCCACGAGTGGGGCTCGCGGCGGCCCCGCGCCAGCTCCAACTCGCGCGCCTCGTCGCCCAGGGACCTCGACGACATGGACAAGCCGGCGTTCCCGTCTCACCACCACTACCGGCACGCTCCGACCTACTGCTCCGCGTCAGCACCCAGACCAGATAACACTGAACCCCTGTACTCCGGCACTAAATCCCTGTACTGCAGGTCGCCTCCGCCGGCGAGGCACACGCTCCACAGGTCTGAAGGCTCCACGATTCAAATGTAATTAACCGGTGAGGTCGTCCGGGGCTCTGCTCGCGGGGGCTCGGCGCCGCCCCGAGCAGTGGCACTAACTTGCGCACTGCTTACATAATGACTACATTGCACATGCACTTTGATTTTTACAGTTCCTTACTTTCACTGTATCCTATTTAATTATTATGTTATTTCTAATGGTTTCTTTTTAAATATAATTGGCAGTGCATAAAAATTTACTTAAGAACCTCATCAGTTCCCACAAAACAGGTTTACAGTTACATACTCCGTACATAAACAATGTATTAGTGATATAGACATATCAGGCTTGTAATAATGAACCAACTATTAGAGAAAAAATTAGCTAAGTGGTAATCCGGATAATAATAACCCCATTGACAACAGTTCAATTCTTACAATCATACTAGTAATGAATCGCTTTCGTATAACTATGTTACGGTATATAATTATATTCCTAGGGATATAACCATATTACGGATATAACTATCATAATGCGATATATACATTATATTGAGTTGTACATAACGAAAGATATGACTATTATGGGGTCTTCTAGTATGTGACAAGGTTCATAATTACACTTGTGCCGGATGTGTGTATGTCACGTACGTGCGGTGGAGTGACGGCGTGCGGCGCGCAGGTCGCAGTCGGTGTACAGCAAGGGGCCGGCGGCGGCGGCGGCCGGCGCGCTGGTGGCGGCGCAGTCGCTGCTGCTGCGGCCCGCGCACCAGCACGCCGCGCTCGCACAGAACGCGCACAACGCGCAGCGCGAGCCCGCCTACGGCGCCGCCAACGGCGTGCGCCCCGGGCCCGCCGGTACCTGCTCCTTCAGTTTTGTGCTTAACGATATTCCTACTAAAAATTATTAAGCTTCGTTACAGATATATCGATTGTGTCCAGTACTGCAGAATATGGCATTCCGACCTTCACGTTGACCGATTGCAGGCGCGGCCACGACGCAGGAGCGCAGGGAGTCGGTGTACAGCGCGGGCGCGCGGCGCGGCCCGCTGTCGTCGGAGGACAGCGCCTACGGCAGCTACGCGCCGCACGCGCCGCACGGGCCGCACGCGCCGCACGCGCGCGCCTTCCGCGCGCCGCTGCCGCCCGACCACTACTAGCGGCGCGCCTCGCAGCACAACATTGCGCTGCTCTTCGACGTGTGAGCGCGCGCGCTCCGTGTCCTTTAGTGTTAGTGAGCGACTTGCCGACGCTAGTGTTAGTGTTAGTGACTCGCGTCGTGACCCGCGCACGGATTGTGAACCTCGTTCGGAGCCCGTGTGCGCCAGTGCCCGAGTACGAGCGCCATCAGCGCGGTCCGTCAGCTTCGACGAGCCCGGTTGTGAGCGGCCGCGCGACGCCAAATCTCCCAAAACAGTTACGTCGAGACCTCGTTGCGCCTCGATGTGCGTCGTGGAAATACACCCGAAAGCTTCGTCGCGGGACGACGAGCCCCGTTCCGAGCCGCTCCACAGGCAAGTTTGCTGCGAGCGGATTGCCGGAAGGCCTCGATCGGTGTCGCTCAGCAGCGCGAGGGCGAGCGCCCCGTGCGCGTGCCGCCGCAGGCCGCAGGCCGCGGGCCGCATCGCCGCGCCGCGCGCTCTGGCGACGGCCGCCGCACTCGGCGCGCGTGACTGTAGCGAATACAGGCAACGTTTCTAAATTCATATTAGATTAAAATGAAGTCAGAAATGTAACTGATATTTATCGTAAGAATTATTGTTAAGTGATGTTGTGCCGAGATATTTCGCTAGCGGACATCTTTGTGCCAAAAAATGTAGGTACGAATAGACTGGTACTCTACTGACCACTGATTCTAATTCTGTAATCTATTAACTTCAACTACTGATATTCCCCACCATCACCGCTTGTACAGTATGTTGAATAGTTTTTGCCGGTCTCGAGTCTGTGCGTAATATAAGATACAATGTGTTTGTATGTATAAAAGACACTTCGTAGTAAGTGTGTTAGTGCTAATGTGATGTTAGAACCTCGTTACGATCCCGTGAATATTGAAATATTAAAAAAGTTTTTTAATAAAGTTTAAAACTATATCAGAAGTTCAATAATGAGAAAAAGCATTAATTAAATTGTCGTGATAATTATAGATTATGTATGTTCTGAAAATTCTGGTGAATTTTAATAAGAGTAAGTGTATTAAAAATATCTGTAGATTAACCTATTGTGGAAGTTTGTGTCCACGTTTCGACAAGGTTATTGTAAATATTATGTACTAGGTTAATTAGGAAATAAATAAAAAATATTCTGTTGCCTCTCAATACGTTGTGTACCTACTAAAACACCGGCGGGGTATGTGACCTTATACATAATATGATGACTAACCAAAAATGTATAATAATATGTTAGATTTAAGTATTATTTTCTTCACTTATTACTCTCATTGCATCTGAAGAATTCTTTACCGTACTAATAATTTTTCCATTACATATAAATATTAATAGTACCACACCATAGTATTAAGGATTTAATATGATATATTAAGATTTTTAAATCTTACCTTATCTTATCTTTCTACAAAAGTGTTTTTTTATAGAAGGAATACAAGTAAAGTGCCATATCTAGTTCGTATAACTTTCAATATTCTCTCTCGTAATGGGTTGGAAAATATTAAATGTATTATAATATAAGCCCGCGCTTTGGATCGTTAAGGGTCTCTTAGTCCATTGAATAACACGTGCATTTCGAAACGTTTTATACTGTCATAACATAACATCACAGCTGTATCTCCCGCAGTGTAGTACCTATTCGCTTCTGCGAAACTGCGTACCTATTGTGAAAAAGTGGAATTCCCTGCTTGCGTCTATTTTTCCTGGTTCATAAAACCTAGAACTATTCAAGACATAAGAGTGAATAGGCACATGCTAGAAAAGCGCATTACATCCTAGCCTGCATCTCGCTTTCTATCAGCTGTGACGTCAGCGCACAGTTAAACGCGAGCCTATTGCTCTATTGTAGATGATAAAAAAGACTTCAAATTAATATTACGAGTACCTTGGGCAAGTTTTCATCCTATTTCTAACAACTTGTTACATTTCTTGTGTTACATCACTGATCATTTTTTCTAAATCATTCTTGTGTACTGAAACCTATCAAGATGATCAAATGGCCGTGAATGAATAAATAATTCATCATCATTCATCAGTTCACTTAGAGGTTGTTGACATACACCAATGTGTTTCAAGATACACTTCCCTTCATATCGTTGTTCATAAGTATTTAATCATAAGACTAAAATAATCACGACTGGACACTTGTATTTAATATAGAAAGGCTATTTAAAGTCTACGCTTTGGGATGTACAATGTTTACAACGAACGAAAATGCACTTTCGTGTTCATTTTCCAAGATAAAAATACAACTTAAAAAGTTATGCATATAAATAGTCATAAAGTTAAATTTGAATTTAAAAACCCCTTTTTGACGTAATATTTTCCAAGGTGTACAATTTTTGTGATTTCGCTTTCTTATGATCCTGATTATACATGGGGGTAACATTTTAAAATCCAATTATTTTCTCCTGCCGTTTCGATTAAATCGCCGTTGAATATTTGTAGTTGGCAACACTAGCACGACTGTCAACTAAGAGAATCGTGTCATCAAGCATCGAACATATTAAAACATGTTGAAATATAAGAAACTTATTGCATATCTGTATCGCGATATTTATAATCCCAATTCGCTTGCGAGGGATGTAGCTCGTCAGTGTAAATACATTTCTATGGGTGGTATTAAATTGTATTGAGACTGTTACCTTTATATTATTTCGTTAAGGCTTCCAATAGAAATAATACAAATTATTAATTTAGAAACCAGTGTAATTTAAGGAAATGTTGTTCATTTAATATCTGTTACGACAATCTTAGGCTTGTTTTAATATTGTTGATAAATATTTATACAACAATCTCTTTCGCCACTGTACTAGAATGATATTTAAAAAATGTAAATAAACCATATCCTACAGAGTTTATTCATTTTATTATTTTGTTTATGTAAGTCTAAGCGGCATGCCCAGCATGGGGATTATGGAAACAGAACTCCAGAAGAAGCGTAGGTACGTACAGCAATAATTATCTAGTCTTGGTACCAATAGGTAGGTAAATACGTCGACAGAACTCCTATGCCTAGACCAGCAACTATTTAAGTCAAAAATTACAAAAAAGTTTGAGATGTATTTAATAACAACGTTTAAGACACATTTCTGTACTCCGTGTCATAGATATAGGATTCGAAAGCGAATGATATCCGACCGATACTGGCACATAAATAACTATCAGGTGTGATCGGACTGAAAACATAATAAAACAGCATATTTTCGTTTCATTGCCAATATTTTTGTCGGCTTTTTCCTGCCGGTCTACCAAAGCATGAGAGACCTGCAGGACCTGCCAATCGGCATTCGCGTTTGCAACCAACACGACCAACGAGGCAGTCAATTTAGTATAAGTAGGAAAATTATAAGAAATAAAACTATTTGAATTTGGAATATATTATTGAACTTCACTATCATCATCAGCCTATCTGAGTCCACTGTTACTGCTGGACATAGCCCTCCCCCAAAGAGCGCCCTCGCGCCCTGTCCTCGGCTTGCAGCTTCCAGCTAGCCATGTACAAATCATATTATTAAAATTTGTACGAAATATTACCTATCTGCTGTAAAAAAAATACGTGAATCCGAGGTCACAGGTCGAGAAACAAAGATTAACACCACGCTGTGCTTACAGACCCACACAATCGAATGTTTGTCTATTTTTTACCCGTGTTAACTAGACGTTCGTTTGGATAAAAATATATGTTGGTTTATTAGGTTACTGAGGATGAAATAAAACAAAGCGTATAATTAAAATGCTTTATTATTCGGAACATTATGCTAATCTCGAATTATCATAAAACAATTAACTATTGACAAAGCTAAAGCACGTTGCACATATGCAAGGGAATCAAACCGATACTTACACACATGTGAATTGATCCTGTTATATTATTGCATACAAATTACTAAAATATATCTCATTTACCATTCGCTTTGACGAGTGATGAGTTCTACGAATTTATAATCGTACTTCACGTCTTATAAGTAGTAAAATCTGAGAATACATCGGCAGTGAGAGCGGTATTATATAATATCAATTCTGAGCGTTGAATGTGCACGCGATGTCCATTTTACGTAAGCTCCGTTGTGGCTTTGCCCGACTTACAGGATATTATGAACAAAAATAAAACAAAAGCGGTGTCTTTAAAGTGAATGAATTGTCAATTGTGCTTATGTATACATCTAGCAATAGACACTTAGGTACCCTTTCAGATAATATACAATCTTAGGTATCGTTGACAGATGGCGCTGCCGGTGTTAATTTAAGCGTTAAAATTTAAATAAAACAACAAATTATGTACAAAAGAGATTTAACGACGATGTCCCGTTCCGACCGTTGATTGGTCGATGGCCTCCCAATACAGTGTTGTTGAATAACACTAGTTTTCTAACGAGATCTTCTAGCAACACGAAAAAGTCTATGTTATGTAAATATCCCCCAAAAATCTATAAAAAAACCAACTGACGTAAAAGATGTATATCTAACTATTAGAACATGCGGATCAGTAATCAGTTTTATATTGTTATGGTTCCGTCTACTCTATTAACAAAGTATAAGTATAATCATAAAAACATCGTTATGTAAACACAAGTAAAGACTTTTACGAATTAAAATTGTATCTAATGTCCCTATGTAAATTGAATAACTATTTGCTATGAAATATCACTGAACGATCGCTGTCCGATATTCGATTTAATGTCTAACGTGTATTCAATGTATCATCTAAAAAATGTATGAAGATATACGAGAAAAGTTACAAGAAGTGGAACAATACGCCCACGAGTCCGTTCCAATCGCCCCGACGTCGATCACTGTTCCATTCACGATGCAAGAAATATAAAATGTTGCACACGTAGTTGCAACCAACCGGTACCACCCGGTAACCCAAACTGTTACATCCCGGTAACCGAAGTATTACATCCCGATAACGACGACCAACCATTACAACCCGGTAACAACCAACATTTACAAACGGGTGACCCGGCACCATTACGTTAATAATAATACCGCCTACAATAAATTCTTTAATCTTTTACCTCTCGCCATTACGCCATACTCCACACCATCGAGCCGTACAAGCTGCGCGCTTCCAATTTCACACACAAGCAAAGTTTTTAAATAATAATACTGATGAAATACATAGCATTTTTAAATTACTACTTCGACCGTAACACAAACATAAAAATGATTTTAGATAAACAACACAATCAATATAACATACGATTTTCATAACACATACAATCCGATGAAGTATGCAATCGTGTATAAATAAAGTATTATATAATTGATCAATCAATCTGTACAGAATTTCTGCCAAACAGAAAAGTTCAGTCTTTACGCCCTGTAGACAGATTCTCATGACTGACTATTCTAGTTAAGAGATTATTCATACACGATTCTATTTATTTATGTAACTATAATATTATCAAAGTATCATTAGCACGTGTTTGTCGTGAATCTGTTTAAAGTCGGAGTTCGATTTTTGTAAAAGGCTGTTATATAAATCTTACTTTTACAATATTACACTCATGGGCGTGGCCAGGACTCGATCGGGGTCAAAATGAACAAAATCTACAAAAAGTACACTTGCGGGAGATAAAATATAAATTCTTGATTTGACTGTGACTTTTTCAAAGAACAGCCCTAGAAAAATGTGATGTCATTTTCTAAATGCGCGCCCTCCCCACCTCTCCGCTTGTCCCCTAGCTACGCCCATGATTAAAAAAAATAGTACCTACTGAAATTGTAATTTGCAAGTACAAAAAGTATAAGACAGTGTAAAATATTCCATCGAACATACAAACATCCTTAACACGCCCCTAACTGAAACGTTAACAACTAAGGAGACATCAAGTGTGCACGTAGCCCTTATGTTAAATGTACAAAGTTATACAAAACGATATCAAGTTTATTAGAAAAAATGTTTCAATATCACAATAGACAGAAAAATGCAATAACGCTCGGCGCACACGTCGACACAGTAGCTGCTGGATACTGTAGAACGGTCTAATATTGTAGTAAACACAACGTGGGAGCTGCGCGTGTGTGCGTGAGCGGCCGGCGGGCGACGCAGGCGGCTGCGACCTTGCGTTGCGATACAGAACGAACCATACACCGCGGTGATTGTATGCGAAGACCCGCTAGTTCAACGTCCGAATGACATTCTCTTGACACGTTGTGCCCGAAATAATTTTTCATATAAAAATGTTTACTGTAGATTAAAAAAAAATGCTCGTCTAGTTGTTATTGCGTTTATCCATAATGACGTTTCAATATTTAATCTGTACGTATCGTATTTTGTGTTTGAATTTGAATTTCTTTGATTTCTAATTTTTACATTTCTCGTCAAGCTATTTCACCGTTTCTAATTACGTTTAGGTAAAGTGCCATGAAAAGTAACCCAGTAACCCAGGATAACAGAAGCTCAAGACCTGGGGTACGAGCGTTCACACTAGGAAACTATCATCCAGTATCGACATCGATTCGGACGAGTCGCTGCCCGGATTAACTTTAAATCAACATCTGTATTTTCATAAGAGCTGAGTGAGGAGCACAGTTGCGTGCGGTTTTTTAATTTCAACTTCCTCAACTCTCGGCAGCAACCCGGCGTACGCGACCAATGTCCTTCTCTTGCTACCCATCGGGCACTCACCGGGACAACATATAAATCACATAACACAAATTTACGAAATACAATGCGATTCGAAGTTGAAGTGCGGGCCGCGGCGCGAGCGCGGCGTGTCGCGGGGGGACAGGGGCGCGGCGGCGGGGGGCGGCGCGGGCGG
>DWFO01002995.1:0-12902 GCA_018246595.1 Mimoniades nurscia nurscia | reverse complement strand
TTAACAAATCAAAACCCCATGAGTTTGGCTAAACAGAGTTGATCGAAAGGCCTGCTCGTAACACACATTTATACATCATCATCATCATCAGCTTGTTCCCACATTAATTCCAAATTACACTTAAGTCTTAAAAACTAATCATTACTAAAACAAATTATCTCCGTGAGAACAGATTTTTAAGAAATATTTTCAGTGAATTTATACACACTCGTTACCATTAATTTACCTAATTCAATACTTTTCTTGATACAATGTGGTACAACGAACGACACTCAATAAATTTACTCGCTTAAAAATTTAGTAATTTCTAAAAGGTGGATTCTAAATTACAATTACATTTAGATTAATTTCGGAAATAAATGTAAGCAACATACATATATTACTAGCCCTAGCTTGGTCTCCAACTAAAAACTCATTTTATCCCAAAAGTTCTCAACCCTGTCCCCGTTCACAATAAATTGTTAAATGATGCGAAAACTCTCACCCGTTCATGTTCCAGTTCCGATTTCGAGAATCTGGTTTGGAGCTAGCTTTACGGAGCATAGATAAGAAACTGTATAAAAACTCGTACTCACGTTACATATAATTACATACTAATATGCTATGTTAAAACAGTATTAAGTTGATGAGGAAGTATTTTGACAGCTCTGACGTTGACATGTAACGCTGTCTGGAGAGGTAATTTAAAAAATTTCGATCAGTGAAATGTAAGACTATAAATAGGTACATAATATATGTTTATATAAACGTGAACATATTATTATATGGACATGTATAATGTATAAATTTTTACAGTAATTTTGGTACCAATTTCTGAGATAATGTAAGAAACATTGCTGTAACGTTTTAGTTCAATTATGAAATAAATATCAGGTATAAATATAAATTTAAGGTATAAACATAAGGTTTTTGCGGAAAAACAATATATTTTGATTAAGTGTATGAATGTGTATTGACAGTTTTCTTAGAAGAAATTCCTGTTTATTTACCATGGTTTCATTACCGCTAATATATGAAACGACGAAATTCAGAATTTAGAATGTAGAAATACGGCAAATATTAAAATAGTTCACAACAGCTGGATTACAATAAAATTCACAAGCGTCACAAATTATCCACATTCTAATTTGTTAATTATAAGCAAGGTAATATTATTACTACTTAATACATTAATTGTTTGTTACTACGAACGAGCATACGCAGTAGTAATTTCGTCGTAGTATTTCCAAATAGTAAATTGTACGTGGAGGATTCATATTTGAAAAAGAAGAAACACGACAGAATAATTTAATGACAAAAAAGTTATATTAATAGCATACTTAACTGACTCTTTATTACATTTAAGTGAACCTTAATATTATTTAATTACATTTTCGTAGTAGTAATATAAATCCGAATGTACCAGGTTCACACTATTATTGTAATTATGGGTGAAAAGATTTACTTATGTCAAAGAATACATCTTCCGACCCCAGGCCGAGATACCAGGGTGTCGTAACATGCCATTAAAACCGGCGCTGGCTTATGGTGTAATGGCATGGCCTGTTTAGTCACGGCTAAATGTAGGTACTGGCCGGTTACGGGCAGCAACGTAGGCGATGCTAGAAGCTGTGCTTTGCGAATCCCAACCCTCATGCCTACCGTGAACATTCTGGAAAACAAACTAGAGGAGGCCTATGTCTTACAGCAGACTAAGGATGATGATGTGCAAAGACTTTTCTATTTTCACTTTAAAGTTACTTACCTCGTCTTGAAACATGCGATGCAGCGATTCCTTGGTGTAACGCTGGTCGCCCTGTTTCAAGATGGCGGAGCACTGCTTCAAAAGAGTTAACCTCATTCTTTCCCTGGCACTCTCTTCTTCCATGTACGACATCCTCTGCCCAGTTCGCGGTACGCTTAATAGACTTTTATCACTTTTGTTGGTAGCTAATGCCGTGCATGAATCGCTCTTCCCGTCGTTAATGTCGGCCATTTTGACTCCATTGGTGTCACATTTCGCGCCATTCGTATTGTCAACATCTACAGCCACTTCTTTTTCGGGGCAGCTCACATGAACATCACCGTTTTGTGTTTCGTTCATCATCTTGTAATGTGTGTTTTTTACAATTTTTACATATTGGTTTTATCACTATAGTTCAAGTAGGTGCGCAGTTTTGTGTTAGCTCATTTGTTTTCGAATCATAAAATGGGTTCACGAACCTGTGAGGAAAAAATACTTGTAATCTAACATAAATTTTAAAATTGTATACCTATGTATTTTGGCATTTTTGATATTTTTATGGTAAAATTTTACTAAATTATTTTATCGCTGTTGCACAATTAGTTTATTCGCTACTTAGGATCAAACTCGGTTAACTTTAAATATTCATAAGTTGTGTTACGTTTCACCTTGTAATTCCATAGATTATATAGTTTATTATACCAGTGACAGTCGTCAATATTTTATTTATTAGAATTATATACCATATAGGCAGGTAAAGAATGTAGAGATAAATCGAGTGCCAAACATCGCATCACATCAAGAACCATGACCAAATAGCTCAGGTACCAATTTATTAGGAGTATAACGCATGTGCCTTCGCACTGATGTTAATGCTGCAGCCAGTGGATACCGTAGTCAATTTATCCAGACTTATATGGGTTGTCCCGTCTGCGACTAGACTATGAAGCATCGCTGCCCCTGACATGTTTGAATGTCTGCCTAGTATATTCTTCAACAATAATTTCGAAAATATATCAAATATTTCGCCAACAACAAGATTTAAATACGAAAAAGAAAACCGGATGCATGCAAATATTTCAAATTTGAATTTGGAACTTCTGAAGGTCAGTCACCGAATAACATACCTACATATTATAAACTTGTAGCGTTTACACATGAGTGTAGTTCTGACACATGAGTATCTTAAACTATTAGTATACTGTGTACTATGGATTATGTGGTAAAATAATATTTTAAGCGCAAGATCCAAACTTCGGGAGGCGGTTGTTGAGCGACTGATCCGAATAAAGGCTACTAACCGAATCACAAGTTTTTATTGAGTTTATATAAAATCGTTTAAAGATTTTATTCCATATAGCCGTAGTTTCTTTTTATTACATCACAATCATAATATTTTGATGGGCGTTTACAAAGTGTTTATAAATTACTCCTTCAATTTGAAAAGACCGGTGAAAGTAAATTTAATTTCCTATAGAAACTAAAGAACTTCTTAACTAGGGTTGCCACTAATTTAATTTCAAGTCACGTTTTTCTATAAATTTTATTTCCCCTGTTATCATTGAAATTATTTTATATTTTTTTATAAGTATGTATAACATAAACAGTAAAAAAATTTAGTCCATTACGCATTATTTTAGTGGGTCAATTTATATAATAATAATTTATAATAGCTATAAGGTAATAAAATCATTTAAAATGAACATTTGAGTGTGGAGCTATTGCTATATACATACAAGATGTCTATTGCTATATATGTACATAGCCGTTATATCGCGTTTTACTTGGACAAACGTGCATAGTGGGTCCTAGATAGTAATTAATATAGGTTCGTTTGAATACCGAACACTGGCTTATTTTTTTTCAATAGATAAACTATTACTGCAGAAAACTGTCGCTCTTTATCAAACTCAACGAATTCATTATAAACCATTGGATTTGTCTAATTTAGATTCTCTAGGAGTGGCTCGGAGTCAGGATATTTGTGCGGTGTATGGCAATACTGGTGAAAGGTGGCAGTGTACTACCCTCTTCTGTCTAGCTGCTCGGAAATTACGGGCGTGATGTAACTTTTTTTATTATTAAGCATATTTGCATAATTTACAAAACTCAGTTCCTTTACGGAAGCTAACTAGTTTACTTCAAAGTTTATTAACATTTAAAACCTTCGTGAGAACATGTTTGTAACATCTCAAAATGATTTACGTCTTTGATTCGATTGTTGACTCAACAATGCAAGTGACAACCCTGTTTACGCGACCACATTTATAATTTTCGATTTCGAAATATAACCGTATTTGTATAACAGAATAATAATAATATAGATAACTGGCTGTATCGCTCGCCAGCGGCCGCTCGCCTCATCAGGGCAAATATAAATGTTCACTTAGGCTTGCAGTGGATTCATTTCAACACCCGTCCAATATTCTTTATGTTTATAGCTGTAAGGCCGAGAATTGCTCGTATTTCATGTTAGCAGAAAATTTTGGCAAATGAAGGTGTAGGTACAATTCAATTTTTTACAGATTGTTTGCTTATGAGTGCTTTTTGATTTTAAAGTAGAGTTACACAACCCTTAGGTATTATATAAAGAGATATTGAGTTCGGAGTTCTTCGAACGTTTTGTTCCCGTTTCATGAACGAACATGATCGATTCAGGATGATTTTACGCATGGTTGCAAAAAATTTACTTAGCTTTACTTTATCAGCTAAAATATTATAACTAACGTAATTTTGATGTCTATTTAGATACCTTGGACGGGAATAGAAATTTTGTATTTGGAAGCCGTCGCCGCCCGACGCCATTGTCTAGTGTTGTAGAACTGTCGACAGTCGATCCTATAAACTATTCAGGATATCGATATACTGTCGATACCATTGGTTACACCTCAAGTGTATAAATGTATACAATATTATGAACTTATCATTTCTTATGTAGTACTCGTACAGATTGCTCATGTTTGGATCCGATAGCCGCTTGTAAGTATGGCTGTTGCTAATGTATTTATTGCAGACGCTAGCGACCAGACAGACTTAGAGCAGTAGACAGAGAGGTCGTGGTCACACGAATACGACGACGCCCAGCTGACGTGGTCAGTACAGCTGTCAAACCACAGAGCTTAATATTTCCGTTGCACCAAACTAGTTTGTACTTCGTTGGTCGATTGGTTGCAAGCGCTATTGCCGTTCCTGGTCCTGGGTTGTAACCCCGGGTCGGGTACTCTTCGACCTTTATATTACACTGGGAGTCTGGATTTGTGTTCGTAGTATGACAACCGGTTCACCCCTATTCAATGATGGGACGTCCGTAAACGTGACTGGTGGAACACGGCAGCGTACTACACTCCACTGTCCTCTTCCAATAAGCACAAAAGTGCTCACAATGATACTATTCAAAATCAAGCTTTAGGGATTTACAAGTTCACAGATTTACTACCGATTTTAGCATAGCTCTTATCGCGATTGGCTCATGGGATAGATGTCAAAAATTTGGATTTTATAAGTATTATTCTAGTTCACGCTTGCGATCCCCGAATCGGTAGGTAGAGGAATGTATTATAGTACACTCCCACGTGTCAAAAGTTACGTGTACGTTCTACTATGGAGTAGGTGGTGAACCAACTGCGATACACTGTGCACATATCCAGACTCCGAGTCACTACCACATAGAATACCTAAGCTAAAAAAATAGTGCCCGACCCGGCCTTTGTAACCAAGGCCTGCCGAACGGCAGTCGCGCTTGCATCCAACACGACTAACGAAGCAGTCCTTATTAATAAAAAAAAATATTTAATTCATTAGTAAGTAAAGCTATCTGTGGAACAGATTAAGCTTCTGTTATTATTATACATGGTGGTAATTTCAGATGCTTTAATACGATACACATATTAATATAAATTTAAAATACACCACTAAAAACGTTTACTGCAATGTATGTATGTATGTACGAGTATGTTATGATTCTGTAAGGATACTGATATTTGGCACTCGGTGCTATGTGACCACCCCGTAAGGCCAGCGGGAAGACAGTAGTAAAAATAATGGTTATATAAAATATTAGGGTACCTATTATGTAATTTTTTATTAACTTTTACGTTGCGCGACATACAACGTTTTTTTTGTTTTCAATTTTTTATGTCAAGCTTTATTAATAATATTCATGGCTATTTGTATTTAGAAACGGGCGACTAACATTTTTAAAAGACATTTAAAGTAGTTACGATTTTGATTATTATTGTTAGGTGAATTTTAACACGCTCTATGTTAATCGCTTTAGTGTTATTTAACTATATTGACACAAACCACGATTTTATTCGTCCTTTTCACTTTCAATTGTTCTTTTTTTAAATTCCGAGGTAACTGTCACAAACGCGAAGTTGGCGCGCGCCGTGTCGCCGCGTCAATAGCACACTAGATGACGCGAGGGTGTTAGACCGGCGACGTGGAGTCGACTCGAACAATTTGAAATTGGAACATCGCTTTTACGAAATAAAAATAATGTAACATTACAAAATAATTTATCATATTTGTATAAAATGAATATTAAAGTTTTTTGTATGTATTGACTGATGGGGGTGTAGGTATGGGGTGAATGTGTAGGGATGTAGGTGAACTGTGTGATGAATATTAGTATGTGTGTTTTAAGATTCTACTCTTGAGGAATCGGGCGTGATGATATAAAATAACAACAATTTTTGAACAATTACCGCAGAAACTATAATTATTTTGGACAATGTATATAAATTCCTTATTAAAATTAAACGAATTAAGATTGAATACAATATCGCGTCGCCTAAACATTGAATAGAAAAAAGAAGCCTTTTATTTTGAATAAATCTATCTTCCTTGATTGTTGCGGTCTTATTTACTTTTAAAAACAATCCTGTCTGTTAATATTTCTATAAGCCGCTACTAAAATATTTTGATATCTAGCGAAGTAACGAAGCGCTACGAGAGCGAGAGTGACTGTTGGTTTCCAGTGCTTTTTTACTTTCTAACATTTGATTTATTTATTTCTATCAACTTAGTACGAGCTTTTCGCCGGCGGCGCGTCTCTGTCCGCCGTTTTTACTTGCGTGTACAACTCTTAATGCATTATACGTGTACTTTGGATTTTCGAAGCCAATATTCTTTATAATCCATGTTTCATGACGTGCTCGTTTGTTAATTCACCCCAGTCCATTTATCAGGTTTCCCCCGCGGCTTCCTCAACTGTATTTCCTAATGTCGGTTCCATATCTCTTCATTCGTTACGCTTATACATAGTTAGAATTTTTAAAGGCGTCCGGTGAGCTAAATACCCTGGTTGGTTTATGTATGGTGAGCGTAGTTTTTAAGCCTAAAATATATGAATGTATCAATTTTAAACTATCACTGGATTATTTTTAAAAGTAATAAATTACTTTTCGGTTAAGTTTTATAAAATAAATAATTCTAAGGTAAGAATTATATGTATTGTATTCCAAAATGATCTCCGCAGACTTTGATTTTAACGGGTCTAATTTAGAAAGGATCCTTGTATGAAATAATGGAGTGAAAAAGTTGCAGATTATGGTGTATCAATTATTCTTTACGAGTCTTTTTTCGAGAAATTCAGGAGATTGTCTTCTCTTAAATACTGCAAAGTTTAGTACAAATGTCCACAATACTGATATAGTTGTTCCATGGGGAAGTTTCAGATGCGTTGTCAAATTATATCGTATTGGATGGCTTGCTGGTCTAGTGGTTAGTGAACCTGAATGCTGAGCCGGGGATAGTAGGTTCAGTAACTAGCTAGGATAATATTTGTGCGTTATACACGAGTAGTTATTATGTGTCTCCGCGAAAAAAATTCTATATAGATAATTAAATATAGATTAGTGTTTATGTGGTGTGGCTGCTGCAGTTACCGTAGCACAAGTGCTACCTAATTCAGGAACAGTTAGTCAGATGTGAACACAAAAAATACGTGTTTAAATCTATATTGCGTATTAATTATATGATAACTAGTTACCTGTTAGCACACTCTTTTATTAGTCGTAATTAAGTTGTCCGACTTGCCCGTCCCGGATGTCTAGAGACGTGGTATCCGATGATTGTTGTTGATATGATGGATATAGACACTATGTTTAATATGAGTTTTTTTGTACTATAAAAAATAGCAGATCTTTTTGTAGAGAAGGCATCTCAGATGTCAAAGGTTACTACAGTTTACCAACAAAACTTGAATCGAGGCGTAAAATGTGGAATGAACTTCAATCTGAGATTATCCCCGAATAACGTAACATGGGAATGAGTGGGTGAATGTATAGCCGCTAGTGTCTATCAATGTTATTGTCATCCACAATGTTCTTCGTGGTTGTCTGACTGGAAAGAGATAAACATTTACGTAAACCTAATGCTCATATACGTCGGAAGTTGCAATATACAAACAGTCCAATTAAAATGTTATTATTGCAGACACTCATTAAAGTCGATATAATTAATGCTTAAGTACTCGTCTATTAAGAAATTAAAATTAACAGTTCAGACTGACTGTCGCCCGCGGGTTTGCTCATTCGAGTCATTATACCACAGATTAAAAAGTGATGAAATATGCTCTTGAGCGCAACACTTGTGTGGGACTTGATTGACTTAAATTTTTTAATCACAAAATTGATTGAAACGTTGATTGACATAAGAAATGTTTTGAAACATTTTGATTTATTATTATTCGATTAATTATTACTACAGCTGGACTAAAATGGAGCGATGCTTTATTAGGCGGCTTGCTCGTGGTCCAGGGGCGCGCCGGCTCCAGCTAGAGCCGCTGTTTTTGTAACGGTAACTAGATCTGAGTTAGGGCATCCCTCTTAGTTATTTATCCCAATGTAACATCTTAAGTTAAGGGCTACATGGACACTTTATAGTGGAGCTGCTTTCACCGGTCGGCTTATATACCGGTCTGCTTATTCAGCCCTCTAGGCAAGTAGTGAGCCACTACGACACCATCACCTCTTACCTACTCTGAGCGCAGGCCGGGGTTCAACAGCGGACCAATAAAAGATTGGAGGATGATTAATAAATGATTATTAATTGATGATTATTATATGTGTATATTTGCATGTGTGTCTATTTTATTTGTATCTACGCTTATGTATTGCATTTATATTGGTATATTAGATATATATGTATGTGCACGCTCAATTTGTCTCAATTTGCTAATTTTCTTTCCACTCCTGGGTCTGCTGGAAGAGATTTCTTATAGGAATAAGCAGATCCTTGTATAAAGTCTCTTTTTCTGATTACTCTTAATTACATTACAGTGTACAAAATAAATAAATAAATAAAATTAAAAAAAATAAGCTTAATAATCCGTCCACCTGCCGTACAACCTTGGGCGATGGCTGGAGTGGCAGAACAACGGAGTTACCTGAGTCCAGGGTCTCGGGTAGTTCCGACACCAACGTCTCGGGTCAGTTGAACACTGATTCGCCTCATTCGCTTCAAGCAAAGAACACATGGGCAGTATAAACATAATAATAAATTTTAATTACTCGCGTGTTGGAGTTGTAACTTTTTGTACCGCGTACTGACATTCATGTGTGTTTTTGTTGCATTTTTATATTATATTTCGTTTTGGATCGATGCTGTGTGATGGGGTAAAAAAAATATTATAAGGAAAAACAAACAGCAAATCAAATTGAATTTGATATGGTGCATTAGCGCTAGCACTTAATTAACCGATCAGAGCTCTCTGAGCGAAGAAGGCATTCGCTGATGAAAATAATCGTTTAAAAACTTATGTCGTTTAATAACGTATGTTGTGAAATGTACTAGAAATCTAATTTAATGGGTTACCCTAATCTAAAATGATTAATGTGTAAGAAGCCCATGAGGCCTGTAAGGACAGTATTTGGCTACCTCTATTGGGCTCTCTGCCTACCCCGTGCCTGACTTGCCGTGATATATAAAATACTATTCTGTATTAATCTACTACTACTAATATGTTACAGAAATGCAGTTCGGGTTAATTAATATGAGCGGTTTTTTGTAATTAATAAAAATTAATTAAATATAAAAAGGAGATATAATATACTGTTCCCCATTTTTTCATCTGTTATATAAGGAATATAACTATGCATGGATTCCTTTAGACACCATGAGCTGTTTTTATGTGTACATACTGCTCTGCTTAGCACGTCAGCGCTGTACGGGCGCGGTATAATGTTACGTAATAAATACAGCACCGTATCATCAAGCTACAATATACATATATAATACATATATTAAATATATAATCAATACAATATACATATATAATAAATATTTAATCACCGACATACCGTGTGGCGGCAATAAATAGCTTCAACATTAAATGATTACTCGTTTGGAATATTCTTCATAATAATCTTCATCTTAATATCACTATTTATTCATTTAAACAGTACGAGTATAATAAGCAGCCTCGTTGACATACTGCCTTGTTGGTGGAGTCGTTGCAATCGCGACTGCTGCTCGAGAGGTTCTGGATTCGAATCCCGGGTTGGGTACCTAATATTGGATTCGTCTAACTTGAAATATCCATTCGTGACCCGGAGTGTGGATTCATATCCGGGGTAAGGCAATAGACTCACCAGCTATTCGATGGCACGGAAAGTAGTGAAAGGTGGGTGTGTACTACACTCTTCTGGCTGCCTCTTCGAGATTCACACGCACGGTGGTGCGTTTTTCAAATATAATTAGTGGAGTTAGGTAGCCAGCGAGGTCTGTTAGCGTTTGTTAGTAATGTTGCAAATAAGATTATATATTGGCTTCTTAGCGCAATAGTCAGCAAAAAGAGTGCTGAGCCAGGGTTGTGTATTCGACTCAACATGTATGTGTTCTGTGTCTGGGTAATAAATAAATGTCTGTGTAAACATAAATAAAATATACATGTATGTAGCCTCTCAGTTGTCTGGTTCGTATAGTACAGGTTCTGTCTACTTCAGAACCAGACTGCCGCGTGTGGCTAAATTCCAATATATTTATTAATTTAATTAATATTTTACATGACATGTACTTTCCAAATACTTATTTTAGTACAGAATATTATCAGCAGAATAATGTAATATTTTTATCTGTAAGCAGCGTGTTGAGTCTTGCAACTCAGAGCACATCGACGTGAGCAAGTTGTTTGGTCCTTGAGCTATAATCACCGTTCGCTGTACAGACATACTGCTGTGAACATGCCTTCACTTGTATAATATAATGCTTCATCAGTATAATATAAGAAAATTGCCTGTTTAAGTTATTAAATAATAACACGGCACATTGCATTTTCATACAGTTTATTAAAATAAGACTAGAACAATGTTCTCTTTAGTAATAGTTTAGTTGCTTAGTTGCTTGTTTAGTTAGTTGCTGTAGTTTGGCCGCGAACCTGCCAGATGGTGCGGGCGGCTGCGTCTCCAGATGGACCACGTATACCCAGGGAAAGTTTGTTTACCCTTGGTTTATAAGGTCTACGTAATCCACGTAATGTAGACAATGGCTATACAATTCTCTGAGCTTCATTCACACCTATCCTGCCTGTCTAACAGACGGGACCCTGACAAGCGGCTTATCGTGGCATCGTCCAGTCTGCAAAGGCAACGCTACATGCGCTCGCCGCCGCCCTGCTCTGCGAGCCCCATACCGCATGCCAAGCGTGGGCGTGCGGTTCGGGGATAGCAGGCGCAACGCATTGCCAAATGTCACGTTTGGAAATGCTTATATTCAGCCATAGATTGAGACAGTCTGATAATAAATCTAGATACATAGGCGGAAATAGTTGCCTCTGCTTCCATATCGGACTGAAAGCCTGTCGTTTGTCTATTTCTAAGTATGAATAGCATTATAAATGGGACGGCGTATCAAGATAATCCGGTACCACTTCAGTTGTCGGTGCGGCAACGCAATAAACATTAAGCTGATCGACTGTACGCCATTATCCGAATGAGTGTATCTAATAACTTATTTACAAATGTCGACCGCGGCCGCCTCGCCCACAAAGAGCATCGCGACGCGAGCCTCGCGACGACCGTTTGTAATGCTACAATTTATGACTATATTATTGACTTCGCCATTTTAGAGATGGGGATAAACCGATATTTTCAGTTATCGATGTAGTGGATGGAACACTGTTATCTGGAGCTCTTCAAGAGAGCCGCAACAAATGCTTACTCTCAAATCCGGTAACGCATTGCAACTTCTTCGGTTTCGTAAATGTTCATATGCAATGGTTAACAATAACAATAAAGGACAAATAAATTGTGATATTGTAGCATCGTCCGTCTGTGCCACGGATCGTCTGCCTGTTTGCCAAGCTAAATATGTATAAAAGAAAACTGTACGAAAATTTATGCTTTAGGATTCTCCACAATGTTTATTAAGGGGTGCGAAGATGGAAAAAGCGAATGTAAAAATAACATTTACGACACATATTTAAAAATATGTTGTATCTTTATGATATTATCGTTATAATATTGAAATATTATATTTGCATAACTCTTAGAAGTTAATTACCGCATCTCTCTTTGATGACGTAACAATTAGGTACTAAACTGGGAAAACAGCATTTATTTAACTGTATCCTATTTTGTTTTGTATAAGTGTCTAATTATCTCTCTGTATAAAGATAACCAGGTTGTTATCTGTACTGACGTTCCAAAGGCGAAAGCGGCAGCAGGAGGCAGGCGGAACCGGATATAAAGATGGAACGAGTATTCGTTGCTGTTCTAAGTTGATTTCTTTGTATTGTACTGTAGATCGTGGATGGAATAAAGCGCGAAATTAATGAAAATAGACATAATGAGATCATGAGTATTGTCAAGTGTGTCACATCACTATCCACGCGGCTCGCGTGATCCCGGCAAGGCTGCGGAGAACCGCATTCATCATTAATACGCGCGGAGAGAGGTGTTTGAACACAGACATTCTGTTGACCTGTTCACGACTCGCTGAAGATATTATCGTCTGTTACTCAGCTCTCGAAGTAACTACTTGCCTTTGCAATTAGGTAGATTTTTATATAAATTTAACCCGTTAAACAGGCGGACGCTCATCCGCGTGCAACGTCAGAATCAACGAGTTGCTGGCTTCCAAGAAGAGCTTTTATCGAGCCTTTCAAATTCAAATTCAAATTCAAATATCATTTATTCAAAATTGGTTCATTACAACACTTTTTGTACGTCAAGATGAA
>DWFO01002994.1:0-12902 GCA_018246595.1 Mimoniades nurscia nurscia | reverse complement strand
GTGTCCGACCCGGGAATCGAACCCAGGACCTCCCGTTCGGCAGTTGCTCTCGCAACCAACTCGACCAACGAGGCAGTATTTTTTCTTACCAACGAGGCAATATTTTTTCTTAATAATAACAGTATCCATATATTTTGGCGCGTCCTCACACACGGCCATTTGATCCCACTATAAGCGCCAACAGAGCTTCTGTTATGGTAAGCAAATCACTGATAAACTGAATGTATTAATATATATTTACATAAAAAAAAATACAAATGTTTATTATCGGTGGGAATCGAACTACCGGAACTACCTAGAGTTCTCTATAATGTTCTTTAAGGCATATAAATTCTATTGCCGAGTGTGGGAGATTATAGACCATTTTCATTCTGAGAGGAGATCCATTTTTAATAATGGAGCTATAAAAATATGTATTAACGTTGATGAGGTCCACATTGTAAAAAAAATTGTTTCCAGGCATCCAAGCTGAGGAGACTGGTCGTGAGGCTAATGGCATCCAAGCGCAGGGTGCCTTCGCCTACACCGGTGATGACGGCCAGGTCTACAGCATCAGATACACTGCCGACGAGAACGGCTTCCAGGCCCAGGGTGCCCACATTCCCACGCAGCCCCCCATCCCCGAGGCTATCGTGAGAGCCTTGCAGGAGAATGCCAGGGACGAAGCCAGCGGAATATTTGATGATGGTAAGTTAATTTTACCTAATATGCCAGTGTATGAAAATAATCGGACCTAAGAAAATATATAAAATGAAATGAAAGGTATATAACCCTTATTTTGCATTCAAATTATCTTCAAATTTGGTATTCAATTTATCTTCAAATTTAGAAATCGATGCATAATAAAGAAAGTGAAGAAAAAAATAACAAAACCTTTTTTCCTAAATACAATAAAACCATGCCGTTCGTTGCTGATATTTTTAAACATTTAAAAAGAAGACACACTATAAGTTAAAAACCTACATTGCATCAGTGATATGTAACTAAATAATTTATAACCACAAAAATTTATAACCCAGTGTGTGAAAATCTTAGACCTTAAAACATAAAACGGGCGTGCGTTTATGAAAATAATAACGAATTCAGTGACACTTTTGGTCTGTCAGTGTACATACATATGGCATTGGATTCTGCATACCCCGTAAAGGACCTGGAGTGATGGTATAATTGAGCTTTTAGATTACACGCTGTAATGAAAACATTTCCTAACACATACAATTTGCACAAAGTCTCTCAAAATACAGAAACCATGCGAAGTTATTAACATTTAAGAGCGTTAATATAGTACATAATATATTTCCCCATTAACGTTAACCTAGCTTTGACAACTTGTAACCTGACAACCTATTGCGTCGCTGGTCTATTGACGAGTTGAGCCTGTGACTCAAGTATGAACCGACAATTAATATTTGATATTAAAATAATTATTCGGAATTTTAAATGTATAAATTGACAATAGTTGTTTAATATGTATATATCACTTTTGCACTTAGTGCTTTCTCTCTAAGTCGTACGGGACTTGGCTTCACGATATAAGGGGCCATTCATTAATTACGGAAGGATCTCAAGGGGGAGGGGTTATTAGGTATGGGGTATTAGGGGGTATTAGGTTAGAAAAATCTCTACATATGCTTATTGACATGACAATGATAAGTAAAAGTAGTGATAAGTAGGTTAAGTAAAACACAAGTGCGTAGATGAGCTGGTTTCTTTCACCATTAGATCACACCTTTAACGTTGATCAGCAACCATAAATCATATGTCAGGATGCCACCAGATTGTAATTACGTCTATTGTAATTATAATAAGTTTACCTGAGCCGTTGCTTAGCAACATGTTTAGATTTATGGTGTTTAAATAAATTATATTACAAGGTGCGTTTATAGAGCTACCAGTTATGTGCGACAAAAAATAGGCCTCTTTATCTATATAGATTCCCACGCAAAATTATTTTGATATGAAATTTTAAAGTAATACAATATTCCAACTTTTTCTATCCTGTAAACTCTTTGAAGTAATTCCAAACCGGTTTTCTCTAGTTTATACTTACAAATACCTGTGATGAAATGTCCATTCAAATAAATGTAAAATAAAAAAAGTTATTAATTATTACCTTCTACACTGCGCTTATAATAACGGTGTAATGTTTGAACCTAACAATTCTCAGTCGCTCTTAAGGGGTAATTGATACTTAATGTGACCTACAAAAGAGACCTTAAATTAATAATATTATGACACCTAGTCAACGACGGCATTTTGTTATTGAAAACTGAAGACATAATTACACCGTTTATTTATTCAATCAATTTGCTGGCCCTAATATATCAACAGATTGATTAATAGACCGTCATAATGTATCAAAAGTCATACATACATTAGGCACACCTCACACATTAATACGCTAGCATGTATAAGTTAGAGAATTATGTTATAAAACAATAAATTATTATTGTAAATATCCTCACATCAAGGCTCTTATGGACTAGGCAGAAATTCTGGGCAAGAACCCCCAGCGGTGGACTTGAACAGGCCGATGATAATGATGATCAGATCATTTAGCCCAACAGCTGCCATGCACTTCCGTTACGGTGTAGTGAGTTCGATTTTCCGCTGAGAACACATTTCTACAATAAATATGTTTATTAATATGGTTTGTGTAGGTACTTGTAAGTGCTTGCTTTTGTGTGTATGACATACACACACGGTCCTCCCTCATCAAAAAATCCCCGTCTTAGACCGGAATGTATATACAGTTAAACTTATTTATATATACATATAATATTACATACAGTAAGTATGTTACATCACTCTGTTACACTGTAGCTACTGCTTATCAATATTTCTGCCCACGGTTTGTTAATTAGTCTGTCGTGGGTAGCATTGTAGGAAAAAACAAAATCAATATGTCGGTGAGGAGTTACGGAGGTCAGTAAACAGATGTATCATTACCGAAGTGATCATTGAAGGCTTTATTATTTATGGTTGGAATAATTAATGATATTAATTGTAAACTCATTATAGCCTATTACTATTATTGTTACACGATAGAAAAAATTATAATTTTAATAAAATTTTAAGTAAAACAGCGATCGTACTTTCTATAGGCGTATTTAAAATATAAGAAAAGAAAGAAAGAAAATATTTTTTATTTGAAAAGTAACACTACAAGCAAATAAATATACATAATACACAAAAAACAAACAAAAGAGACGCGTATGTTACGTCTAAACGTGATTCTTATTAAACTTTCGTTTAAACTGTAGACAGTATTCGTTTCGTCTAACGTGACATACCTCTGCCTACACTTTCGGGGCTATACAGGCGTGATGTTTCATAAGTCTGATACGTTCTATAGTAGTGCAACTGTTATGTAATAGGTATTATATAATTGTTTCAACTTGCAGGTAGCTACCACGCCGGCAAGTACAGCGACTCGGGCGTAGTCGCCGCGCGGACCTACCCCGCGCCGCGCCCCTTCGCCCCCGTCTACCGCCCGTACCACATCTAAACCACGTGCCATCATACTTAGTATTAAACTGTACAGACCTATAACTATGTAATAAATCGACTATGAACTTGTATATTATGGTTTTGTTGTTAGTTGACAACGACTGGGTTCAGTGACCTTTATGATTATATTATCAAGCCGGGTCCCGTAGAGGTAGACGGAGGGCACTGAGTGTCATGTAGATATCTTTATCCGCAGACGATTCGTGATTCGTCTATTCTATACATTTGTATATACATATTAGAATGCACGTACAAACATATTCTATTTTACTGACTGCCTCGTTGGTTGTGTTGGTTGTGACTGACAATCGGGAAGCCCTGGGTGCGATTCCCGGGTCGGGCGCTACTAAATTTTTCTAATTTAGATTTTCTAGTAGTGGCTGGGAGTCTGGTTATGTGCCCGGTGTATGGCAATAGGCTGACCACATATTCCATAGTGGGACGTGAATGTAACTGGTGAAACGTGGGAATGTTCTGCATTATCTGTCTACCTTTTCGGAGATTACAGGTGTGATGTTACGTTATGTTACATTCTTCTAGAGCGCTCTGTATATGATACAGGGCTAAAGGCTTGCCAAGACCTCTCCATCAAATCTGATAACGCATTGGCAACTCGTCCTGTGTTGCCCAAGTCAGTAAGCGACGGTGAGTTGCCATTCAGTTGGCCCGTCGAATACATGTTTTTTATCAACCTTACTTTGATATTCATTTTTGTTTAGCTGTTGTTCTACTAGTAAAAGATTTGATTTAAAGTTTTATTCATACTCTCATAAATGGAACAAGCGTTGCTGCTGATGAAAAAATAAATTGACTTGAATGGGATCCAAACCCACAATCGCAGACTCAACTCTAACCGGGTTCATTAACCATTTAATCAGCCGGCCTTCAATATATCGATATAACAAATTCATTAGAATACGTCACATTTCACAATTAATGAATGGCCGCACTGAATTCCATTTGTTTGATGTTGTAAAAATCCAACTGAATTTTAAAACTTTTTCTTACGATTTCACGGTATATTAATTATTCAAACACAAGGCCGCTCGGATTTTACAAGCCTCTTATAAATTATGTACGTACAAACAATAAAAAATGTTGGTACATGTGTAGTGTTTGATGAAATATCACTTTAATTGAGTCATTATTATCATTATTGGTGTACCATTATAAATGGTGAAACGTGGAAGTGTACTACGCTCCTCTGCCTACCGCTCGGGCATTATAGGCGTGATGCTAGGTCTATTATTATTGGTATCGTCACGCTAGGTTCCTGGCGGGGTAAGCACAGAGCACGGAGTGTTAAATATAGTTATACATATTTACAGACCTAAGGTCTTTTTTACGTCCTCACCCAAAATCTATCTCAAAACATCGTCTCATTTGTCACTATTTGTTACTCATTGTTCCCAAAAGAAACGTTGTTATGTTATAGAGTATTACCCGATCAGAGGCCACACACACATACAAAGTTTTCGTGGAACAGATCGACCAGATTTACATATAATATGCTGTTAATATGTGACAAGAACCTCAGTATATTTTGTATACATACATAGGTACTCCTAGATTATTTACATACACGTAGATTCGTATTATTAATTCCATAAAACTTTCCACCTACAAATGAAGTAACCAAGCTCTTTTACAAGTGGGTTGTTAGGAAACCTGTATCATTCATTAGCTTGTCGTGTGCTCAACATTGAGTGTGTTGCCTTTAACTTCCATAATCACTGAGGTTGCAAAAGTGACTGATGATCCAGAGGGCTTGGATATGATTCTCTAAACGGATTACTCGTATTATATTTTCTGAATACGATTTTTTAGTTGAAAATTCTAGTAGTGACTGTGAGTCTGGATTTTTGCCCGTTGTATGGCAATAGGCTCACCACCTATTCCATGGTGGTACTTAAACGGAACTGATTAGTTGCGGGTGAGTACAAAAGCCCTATGTGATTTATTAGGCTTTTGGTTACCATACCACAAATTCTGCCTAATTTATAATCAGATGGCTATATGTGGAGATATCACAGGAATATTTTTCTTAATTTATTTATAAATAACATTTATTTGTTTTTACGTACGTCAGGCGTGTGTGAATCTATAAAGCACTCAATATTTTCTGTCCGCTCCTTATGGGAGTGGACGTGATGCTTGTAACCTGTACATATATTCTAGCGTTGATTTATTCTGTGTATCGGCTAATCCGTATCCACCCGCTATTGTTCCATCAATAGAGATATAGCCATTGTTCGCATTTACCAGACAATAGACGCTTGCGAGTTTAGTGCCGACATACGAACATAAGATAATAAGTCGCGTCGTACCGTACCGCATGCAAAATAACAGATTTGTTTTGCACTCGTTGTACATGCACCCAGCATCTCATTAAGATATTCGTAAAAAAATACGGAACAGACATCTGTGCGTTTTTTATGTCTAGCTTTTATGTATATGTAAACACGTTTAGTATATAGAAAATATATATCGTAGGATATCTCCAGACACGGACATCAGAACCAAAATTAAGCATCCAGAGAGCTCGTGTTAACTGGACAGCTGATAAACTACATATGTACAAAGAAATGTAAACTTAAAAAAAAAAATTACGTATATTTATTCATGGTGGGAATCGAGCCTACGATCCCCGGCGAAACGGTCAGGTACACTAACTTCTGCTCTATCGGGCCAGTCTGACAGATGTTGTTAATATGATATATGGGGTTCATATATACATATATATCTTCACGCCAGGTTCTTTACGCGGTAGGCAGAACACTGAGTGCAAAATATCTCTATCCTTACAGACCTGTCGCGCTTCTTCAATCTTCTTCTTGTGATTCATCGCTAAACGAAAACAAATTTTGATGGCCTACGTGTGTATCATCAAAGTCAGCCTCTATCAGTGCACTGTTGGACACGGGCCCAATAGGCGCCATCGCGGCCTGTGCGTTGGTTTGCCGCGTCTAGTCACTCCCCGCAGTCTGTAGTATGTGATCCTAGCGCCTAGCCGGAGTTACTGAGATTTTATTTTATTTATTTATTTATTTATTTATTTACCCTTTATTGTACAATACAAGGTAGATTATACAAGAGGCGGACTTAATGCCTAGTGGCATTCTTTACCAGTCAACCTTTGGTGATGGTGGGAGATTGGCGCTAGGCGGTTACAAAAGAAAAAAGGAAAAAAGATTTTTTTTGCTAGATGCGTAATGTAAAATTAACATAATTGTAATAAAACAAATTATAATATATATACACTACATATTATAGTGTACGTGCTTCTGATTTGTATAACTTTACAAAACTTTACGCCAGGCCCCTAACGGGGTACACAGATACCACCGACTACCAAACATCTATTTCTAACAGACCTGTCGTATTTCACATACATTTATCATTATATTCATATACTCGTATGTGCGCTGGTTTCGGAGACTCAGTTAGTGTCTGATGTATTTAGCCATTCTAACAATGTAATTTTGAATGAGTAACACACAGTGTTTATACATGCTGTATACAAATAAGCATCTTTTATATCAGATGTAACATCGTATTACATTACATGTAACACTTTCGAATTGTTTCTTTTGAAACTTGCCCCGGATGTAGCGGAACAAAAAATCGAACCAGCCGATTAATGTTGCATAACGAAATCTCGATAGCGTATACTTACGTATCGTACCTTCAGCATTATATCGATTATGAGCTTAGGTTGCAATAAAATACCGGATCTGTAACTTATTTAAGGCTTCATTCACTTATATTCACTAGAACGCTATACTATATAGAGTTTTATAATTTACAGAGTTTAGTAGAGAACCATCATCATAGAAGTCTATTTAGAAAAACACAATTAATAACAATTAACACTCACTGCGCTTAGTTGGGATTAGAGGGGATTTGTAAAGGGTCAGATTTGACTTTTCGTTTTCAAAGTGGGCTTTATACGTTCATCATAATATTCTTCATTATTATTATCATCAAGCCTTTTTCTGTTTGAATGTCTCTTTTTAGGATTACACGAGCCAACAGCGTAGTATACCACATTGGCTAAGATCGATTTAACCAGTCAACCACATTGGCTAAGATCGATTTAACCAGTCAACCACATTGGCCAAGATTGATTTAACCAGTCAACCATATTAGCCAAAATCGATTTAACCAGGATTACAAGGAATAATAGCATAGTCAACCACATTGGCCAAGATCGATTTAACTATTCAAATACATTGGCCAAGATCGATTTAACTAGTCAAATACATTGGCCAAGATCGATTTAACTAGTCAAATACATTGGCCAAGATCGATTTAACCAGTGAACATACTACATAGTATTGTACTTCTTATATTTCTAATGTTTATTTCATAGGCTTTAAGTTCATTACTCAACACTAACTGCATTGCAACTAGTATGTTGTCGAAATAATTTTAATGTATTCTACATTGCATTCGGTTGCATATATTTTTCGATTTTAATTATTTTATTACTAATTAAAGCGCATGCTATTTGTAGTTATTTTTCTGTCATATGGTGAGAATAAAACAGACCAAAAGTTAGCAAAGTTTCCACCAACATGTAACATATAAAATTCCATAGAAATATAACAAAAAAAAAACATAATGATAAATTTATTAATTAATACTTATCACACTGGACATCAAACACAGTTGAGTTAAAATAACGCGTGTTGAGTCCACATTGAACACTACTGAGTCCCTAGCAACATCAGTTTCACAGCTATTAGAGAACAAATGATTTCATAAAGTTTGGATGCAGTGTAGACGGAACTTTACACGTGAGCAAAACAAAGTACGCTCAATCTCCTTATTAAAGCTAATATTGACCATCTTTACGATACATGCATATTATGAAACAATGTGTTATAATACTATGAATGTTGTAGACGCGGTAAAATATAATAAATAAAATTATTGTCACCCTATTATTTTTAAAAGTGTTACATGAATTGCAATGTTTGCAATGTGTTAGGACTATGTACTAGTTTTGCCGCTAACCAGCAATTACCATGTGTCGGTATATACATTATATAAATCACTTATTGTAATATATTATATAAATCCAGGTATAGTGTATGTATTATATAAATCATTTATCAGCTTATAGCAGTTATTGTAAAAAAAAATTCAGTTTCTAATCAAAAATATTATTATTCGTCCGTCCCTTTCTACCAGTTTATGAACTCTGTCCGAAATTCGCTCCACTTGCTCAGTCACCGGGTGCATCTCGTTACAGAGGATTACTTAACAGTACTCTCGCAGTGCCACATGTGTAGCGCTGCGTGGACTGTGGACTTAAGCTACATTGTTCAAAGAAATCAATAAACACTCTCTTTATAAGTAAATTCTGTAAATACATCCGCATGTATTCCCTACATTAAGTCTGTGTAATCATAATAAAGAAATAGTTACATACAATTTAATTTATTATTGAGTAACCTAATAAAGTTTGAGTAATTTTTAATTTTTATCATCAGTGGTGTATGTTCTCTTAAAATATGACTTCTGCTAAATCTATGCTGGTACAAGTCTGAACTGTTCACATATTTCTATCGACACACTGTGGTATTATTTTAATCAGTTTTATTGACATTTCTCCCAGGGAATTCAAGGAAATCTTCTACCAATGAACAAAAATTTATGGCGCTGATAGTAATCTGATTAAAACTGGGTATTAGGACCAATATCAGTAAGTGTAAAAGAAAAGTTTGTTATTGTGTAAAATATGCATATGAACTGATCTCCATAAATTGATAAGGGTAGACATGAACCGAGGATTTTCATCGGCTACGTTCCTTAACAATTTCTTGCGCCTTTTTCATTTTCATATATTGTTTGTTAATATATCCTTTAGACCTGGCCTTTTTTCTTATATTTTATTTTATTAAATTACGTTATAAAGAAACAAATTATTTATAGAATCCAAAAAAATTGCATGTCATGTTAATTTGCACAAATTATTTGGACGAAATTGAAAGATACACCAGCTTAACTTATACATAATTCTCCAGATAATCTGACTAATTTCCAATCTACAAGACGTTCTTATCAACGAGCTTTTGATTTAAGTATATAACTTCATCATGTGTAGGGAAGGTTCAATAAATATTTACTTTTACTCCAGATTTTGTACAAGTTCACAATTTAAGTGGTAACCATTTATTGATGCCCAGGTGCGTTAGTTCGCGCGGGCATAAGAAGATGCCGGTATAAAAACGTGCGAAGGCAGTTTAGAAGGCATTCGTTCATAACACAGCTCGGTGAATTTTTGTTAAAAACATGAAACTGGTACGTAAATAAATGCTACCGCGAAAATATAACAGTGAAAGTTATTTGTAACTAGTTACTAAATAATTTATTCTGTATAATTACTCGAAAAAAATACTAATATTATGATTATGTTTATTATTATTACTTCATTGTGGTGTTAAAAAAATGTAGAGTTTTCAATGTATTTTAGTACTATTATTTTGCAATGTATAAACATTTATATATAAATATATTACAAGTGGTGTGAGGGTCCTGTTTATAATTTCCAGGCAATAGTGTCCGCCGCCATCTTGGCTGTCGCGACAGCTGGCATAATCTACCCTCAGCAGAACCAAGAGCAGCAGTTCGCGCATGCGGCTGATATCTACCAATCAGCTGCCGAGTATCAACAACATGGCGCTTATATCAACCAACCACAGCACTCCGCGGGCCAGCTCGGAGCTTACCAAGGCCGTCCATTGGGCGAAAAGACAGCAAGGATCCTGAGTTATCACTCGGAAAATAATGGGCATAATTATCAGTATGCTTATGAAACAGAAAACGGTAAGATATCTTTGTAGTTTTACGGTTTTTTTTCATATGAAGAGGATTTTTTTCCGACCCTTTGTTCGTTCCATTGTTGGAACATGGGTCTCCTCTCAGAATGAGAGGGTTAAGGCATAACCTAACCTAAAGAGGATCTATTTTTGAAATTTTTCCTCGCAATTCCCTACAGCATAATACTACTCGTAGTTATATAAGATCAGATCAATACAGCAACTTTTATATCAGTCATTACAAGTAACAATTAATTAGTTATTGATGTAAATGCGTAGATAATTGTTATTTTAATAGCTATTGAATTAACTGTTAGTTTTATTGGGATATAAACTTCTAGACTTCTTGGAGTGTTCTACATTGCTCTGCCTACCTCTTCGGGGATTGCAGTCGTGATGTTACTTTTTTTGTAAACTTCTATAGTTATCTACACACTGTAACTCGTTCTCTTGTGAATTAATTAGAGTAAATGAGATTTGTTTGTCCGTCCGTGAAATTGTAACCTATATAATTCATAACACTTGATTGGTGTATTGTACGAGTACAATAGCAACGAAGAAAGGATTTTATTTTTTTTAATTTTTGTTATGAGAATTGTGTTGTTATGCGAGTGTTTTTGAATTCTAACCAACACGTCATATGTTTTGTTCACATTATATGAACATCTGCTAGCTGGTAGCCACGGAAAAGATTCCAAGTTCTGTTCCCTGTACGGGAACATATCTAGATGATGATTTATCTCTGCTGGAATTAGGTGTATGCTTAGTAGACTTAGTGGGTGATAATTCTAGTAACAATACGCTTTAAACCATAACTGATTTAATCGTTAATTAACATTAGTCAGAAACTAGGTAATTCAAATTTCCATTTATCTTCTTACAGGAATCAAAGCAGAAGAGGCCGGACATATCCACAAGGGCACGCAGGCTCAAGGAACCTATTCTTACACAGGCGACGATGGCCACACTTACGCGGTGACATACACTGCTGACGAGAACGGCTTCAGAGCCCAGGGCGCTCATCTCCCCACCTCTCCCCCCATTCCCGAGGAAATTCTGAAATCGTTGGAGCAGAACGCCAAGGATGAAGCCAATGGCGTTTACGATGACGGTAAGTGAGCCCGTAACTTGTAAATTCGATTTTCGATTTGATAGATGGTGAGGAAGTCAGGAGTCTCCGAAACCGGCGTGCGTGTATAAATAGAGTGATCATTCATTACTCTAGTGTAGAGATATTTGATATTACAATTGGATAGTGTTCTTGGATATATTAGAAAGTGCTCTTTGCCCACCCCGTAAGGGACTTGGGTTGACATTATAACAATAATTTTTAGTATCTGAATGGCACAGTAAAGATTATTGAAAAGAAGATAATGTATTAAAGGGGAAATATACACAATTCATATAAGAAACATATTGTGTTTGTTTGTATTGTATTGTATTGAAATTGTATCTTGGACATCCAATATCGTAATCCAGTATCGTCCAATGTAGTATCCAAGGATTTCGTGCAGGAGTGTTTCAAGTGATATTTTATATTATATTATTTTGTGTGCCGATATTAATTTATTTCTTTTTTCAAAATTGCAGGTCACTACAATGAGCAACAGCAAATCCAACAGCATCAGCCTCAAGCAGCGGCTCCCAGCTACCAGTATGAAGGTTACCAGCAAGAAGCATATCAGCCGCAAGGCTACCACAGCGCTTCAGCTGAAATTCCCACTGAGAGCTATGACAGCAAACATTAATTTATCAGTCATTTACATAACTTTTAGATGGTGACTAAACCTATTTTTAGTTTTATATTACTGGTCGAAAACGTATCGCTTTCCCAAATGAAGTCTCCTTGTATCTTATAAATTACAATCCTTATTAACTTGTATACAACATATGAACTGTTACTTTGTTGTGGCCACTAAGGTTGATAGTTGTTACCGGGCACAACATTTTTACCGATTTGATGGTGACTGTAAATATTTGTCGGTCCATATCAACATATTGATAACTGAGGCTATCTAATGAAGTTGACAAATATATCTCAACCTTTGTATGAAATATCAACGGTTAGAATGCGAACTAAATCAATTTAATACATAATGACACTCACAGCAAAGCCCATATTTAATGATAATTTTGTAGTCACTATGACCTGTTTAGAATTCTATTATATCTAAAGTAAAGTAAATCTAAAGTAAAGTAAATCTATTATATCTGTTTCTTGTAAGACTGTATTCGTAAAAGCAGTATTTTTAAATTGGGTTTAGAGGCTTGATTCTAGAAACTGAAAGCGCAACTACCTAAGGAGGCTATATTATAAGCCCAAAGAAAACAAGAAGTTTGTTTATATAAAGTGTCCTATTAAAAGTGTATATGTTTTTGTATATTGTTATATGCTGTTATTTCGTTTTATTGTTGTGTTTGAATAAACGACAAAAAAAAACTGATTGTTTAATTTTGTCCGTGTTAATATTTAATATTATTCATTAAAAAAAAAAAAAAAAAAAGTAACTTCACGCCTGTAATCCCCGTAGAGGTAGGCAGAGGAATGTAGAACATTCCCACGTT
>DWFO01002993.1:0-12904 GCA_018246595.1 Mimoniades nurscia nurscia | reverse complement strand
GTATCTCGCTAACGCGCGAATGAATTCGCGCGAGACGTTTCGCGGCGAATTCGCCCTTTCTGGACAGGGTCTTAGTCCTTGCACTTGTATCATAAAATATAAGTATTTGATCAAATTTCATGGCGTCCTAGCTCCTAGCTGAACATGCCTGTGTGCCAGCACTACGGGTGAATGCCTTGTACATCTTCCGATAACACCGACGTCGGTAAGCCTTAAATGTACATTCTATTCAGTTTGCGCCAACTAAACATTACAAATAAGCCCGGAATCGCAGTTGATATGGGAGTGAAAATGCAAGAAAGAAAGAAACTATTTAGTGGCATTACTCTGTGCAGCAGGGGCTATAAATGTGTTTTATATAAACGACGTTTTTTTATATTGATTGTTTGTGTAGCTTTCCACAAAGTTGGAATCTTTTGTAAATATTTTGTTTATTTACTTTGGCGGTATTAATTTTACAAAACTTTTTAATAAGCAATGATCACTCTTCTCCCGTTAGGAACAATGTTTTTAGACACAAGGGAATACATTGTTGACGTCTCTGGCGCAGGAGGAGGCATCCACGCCTACGTCATCTATTACGATAGTAGTAGTAGTAGTGGTAAATAAAAATATGATAAATCTCTTTAACGCTATTCTTACAATATGTGGGGACACAGTGGCATTAATTTGTACTGTAGAATTATATTGAAATCTTTTGTCAGCAATAGACAATATGGATACTCAATCTCGGTATTAAAATTGTTGATTGACACGAGTACTTCCTATTAATTCATTCAGTGATATTTGTGTGACGCCTTATTATGAATAAAAATGTAGGTATATTTGCGCAACTCCTCACTTATATGGGCAGGTTAGCAGGTAAGAAATTCTACAGGTAGTTTCAGTAATCATTGAAAAAAAAATCCAATTTTATCACATGGTTCCCGTGTGATACAGTAATAGACAGATGAAAATATAAAAAAAAACACATTTATTTCCTGTACCGTTACTTCGGCTCAAATATTATTAAATTCACAGTTACAGACGTTACAGTTCAGTTAGTTTTACTGTGGGAAATAGTATCAGGGATATCTTTATTGGCTTAACACATGAAAATATGTTAAGAAGCCAAAACACTATCTATGCAACATATACCACAAGGCATTTATTTTCGAAAGTATCACATCGATCGCCGAACGTTTTCGATTGAAATAAGCTGGGACGAAATCACCGTCGACCAGTTTCCCTTGTCATCTGTCCGATTATCTTCCATTACAAATAGAGATTAAAGAGCGTCGTGATAAGTAGCGGTGACGTTTACATGATCTCGCTAGACATACCTGTTTGGCCGCGCGCGGGGCGCAGCAAAAACTGTGAATGTCTTTATCGAGCGCGCCCGCGTCCGCAATCCGCCGCGCGCCCCACGTCGCCGCGCCCCGCTTCGCTAGCCTTTGACATGTACTTAATCGTTATTAGTCGTTCATCTGAACTCATAGGTAGCCTACAACCCTTTTAACGGCCCATAGCTGGACACAGTATTGGGACTCATCAGAGAAAAATATACGTTCCATACCACTATTCGTTAATGTTAGGCGACCAAAGGTGGCCTCATCGCTAAGGCGGCGTTCTTTTCTAGTCTACGTTCATGATAAATTTCTTGAAATAGATTTAATTTAAAAATATTTCAAAGCGGTTTTATTGATGTTAACATGTAGGCGTGTTTTAAAAAACGAGCTTGAACCTATGTTAAGGGATTTTCTTATTAGAAAATCGAAAACGTGACAGAATGAGGTCGAAGTGAGTGTGTAAGGCAGAAGTGTTAAACCTATAAGCGAGCCTGGGCCAAATAAGCAATGCTCACCTTTAGGTGTCCCGCAAAAAAATCTATGTTCATAGAAACACATATGTATATTTATTGTGATTAGTACATTGTAATACAAATATAGTACCTACATAAAGTTAAATTATTGTTTATTTCCTGATACTTGACATCTCTACTCTGATACTAACCTTTTCTATTTCGGGAGAAATGTTATTGGCCGAGAAATATTAGTTTCGGATAGGAGATTTATTTCCATTCATAACAGAAAATAATAGTTCGTACTGATAAGTACTTCCAAACATGTAAATAATTTCATATGCGAATTTTTGACTGTTTTCAAATCTTACCGGTAAATATTTGTAAAATTCAGACACCCACTTCAATGAATTTTGTTTTCAAAAGGACTCCATTTCAGCCAATTAGAGTTTTATATTTTCGGCCATACAATTTAAAATGATCCGTATAGTTTATAAATAAATTAAGGTATAGTTTTATATGTTGGTTTCGTTTCTAATTCACATTTGTATTTTATTTTTACTTAGCGTCGGATATATTGACTGGGCCGCAAAAAGGTTCATCTCGGGTAGCATGCTACTCGCGGGCCACGAGTTTGATACCCCTGGTGTTGGGTGTAGAGTGTGAGACACGGAGCGCGGCTGCTTCGTCTTGAGTGTATACTAACAATAATGTAACGAAAAGTAGGTACATGAAACATTAGAAAAGATATTAACCAAATGCTAATGAGACTCATATTATACTGTCATAAACTAATCGAGCTAATGTCACTAATATTCACTGTCTGATTTCAACGCCAACATTCCTACTAACAACTTGTACTAATCATCTAACAAAACTTGTACTATACGAAGTCCCTTGATTGTCTACAGCCGGCAGCGGCACTTTCCAGTAGCTGCCGTTTCATTTGCTACTCTCTGCACTTCAAAAAAAAAGAGTAAAGAAAAAAAGTTACTTTACGCCTGTAATCCCCGAAGAGGTAGGCAGAGGAATCTAGAACACTTCCACGTTTCACCAGTTACTTTTACGTCCCTCTATGTGATAGGTGGTGAGCCTATTGCCATACACCGAGTACATATCCAGACTTCGAGCTACTACTAGAAAACCTAAATTAGAAAATTTAGTAGTGCCCGACCCGGGAATCGAACCTAGGACCCCCCGTTCGGCAGTCGCACAACCAACACGACCAACGAGGCAGTCAATATTGTTAACCTAATGTCACCTAATGGCATAACTAAAATGCGTGTTGACGCACTGTAACGGGGGCCAACTACGAAACCTCTCAGCTCTTTGAATGTTGGAAATGACGTCGTCGTGGTAAGAAATATTCTCTGATCCGTAATTACGAAGCACACACGAGCAGAGCCGCGGTCACAGCTAGTGATGAAATTTAAATTGTTAGAAAACATTGTAATTCACAGTGTGAATGTTCTCAGCGCTTTCAGTCATTCGTGTGATTCGACGAGACTCTTGATCTGCGAAATCTTCTTGTTCCGACAGTGCTTTGACTTACAATGTGATATACATAATTAAATTTCATTTTATTGTGTATTACATCTATTGTGTTCATAGCAAAATATTTTTAGATATGTATGCAAATTATAAATACCTTATCGTATCAAATCAAATATCAAAAATAAATTATGTATTAAGGTTATAACTATTTAAAATACTTTTAAAATAATAATAGAAATAATCTCTTCGAACATCCTACATGGACACTTGACCCAAAAGTGAATCAGGCAGATCACCTACTACTGAGAAACTACATTATTAGTGTTACATAATCACGCCAAGGCCATTACGGGGAAGACACATAGCAAGTACATATATACATTTAAATATATACTTATATATAACCTTTTTAAACCCAGACACAGAAGAAATATTTGTATTTACATTGAAACAAAAGAAAGTGTATATATCACCATTGGCATTATTATCTCACGCGTTTCGCTGCAAAGCGGTACAACCGTAACCTTAGGTTTTGTATGCAAGTACTACTCGTAGAGCACGCATCGCGTTTGTGAAACGTTGCCAAGTAACTTAAGCTTTATTTGTTAACAATTAATTTTCGCAAAATAACGGTTGGTACAGTTTCCTGAGATAACTTCACGCCAGAATATTCAATTACCGTTCTAAGTATGCTATAAAATCTCGCAGGCTTCGGATTTGGCGTTTAGCAGATGACATAGATAGAAATGTTTATGAAACATTTATTTATGTACCTTTGTGACCAACTTCTCGTGTCTAAGACTAATCCCAGATAACAAAAATTGTAGCCTGCAGGGTGTGATTGTCGGGCTACGGCTATTCTAAAGGCGTCGATCTCAGTCCCTGCATGGCAACCGGGTCACCATGTATTCCCTGGTGGGACGTAAACGTATCTCGTGGAAATTGCAAATGTACTTCTCTCCTCTGCCTACCTGTTCACGTATTACAGGCGTGATGTTACATATACCTACTAACTTTATGTAACTAGAGTACTGCAACTAACAGTCTCATTCTACTTTAAGAACGACGTCATAAACAGCTAGTACCTACTAACACTACTAACTGATACTAACGTTTTTATTTGCAAGTCTAATGTGTCGGCAGCCGGCAGCCGACACATTAGACGGCTGACGGTGCTAGAGACGAACGTGGTAGAAGAACGTGTCTCGTGTAAACGGTGCTTAAATCCTACCCTTAATGTTTTCCATTTACAGACCAGTTAATGCTTTTAAAAGGGAAATGCATCGGTGTTTGTGATTGACTGCAAAAACGACAACAACACTGACAAAATGACGTCAACGACCCCAATAAATTTCGGTGCATTCACTTGTATAATTTTTCATATTTTAAATCTTAATAAGTTTTCCCCTTTGTTGTTGGTTGGCTCGTTACAAAATGTTGTATAAGTACCACAAATATTGTACGTTATGTGAAGAGGTCGACGGGACGTCTCGGAAGAAGATCTGCGCACTGCGGGCTGCTACCAAATGCGGAGCGGCCGGTGCGCCTTCCGCGAAACGGCGCGCTCTCACCGCCGCGCCGCGCGGCGCTGACCGACTGCTCCACTGCGCCGCGCTCTGTCGCCGCACCGCTGCGCTCGCGGACGCTCGTTACATGACCACGGCACCGAACACGCAGGCGTCTCCCGACGGTCCCATCGCGATTACTTAAATAAACAACATCATTGCCCATCTTCACTATCAATTATCGGAGTCAGTTTTAATGGACGAATTAAATCTGTGTATATTGCCTGCAAATACAGTGTTCGGTCTGAGTGAGTCCCAAAGACTGAGTGACCGAAGACCGGTGTCGCAAAGTTGCACCGAATTTTCACAAAAAGCTTCTCGTGCGACATTCCGGTGAGTCGCGGCTCGTCTGCGCTCTTCGGTTTCCTAAGTTGACGTTGATTTTTGTATCCGGAATTGTCTCGGGCCGCGGCGACTGCAGTGTGTGTAGCGTGGACGAAAACTAAAGTGAGCACAGTTACACATCGCACATCATGTTGACTTATGATCTCATCGATTGTCTGCATGTCAATGACAGCTCAATAAAGACTCTCGTTTCTATTTGTGCAGACTCACCGTCCCTAATGACGCAGTATTTACTGTTTCCCTGATACCGTTATATTGCTTGTTCCAGGTCGGAGGCGACGAGGGAATGTTATGGACTATATGACGAAACGTAAAAGATTCTAACAGAGATAATTGAACGGTTGCAAATTAATAAGAGTTTTTAGAGCAGTGCGATGAGGACAAAGCTAGTTCTATCGGATGTTTGCTTGCGAAGACATATGTGAGGTTCGGCTCAGTAGGTCACACTAGTCGGAGTGGAGCGAATTGAAGCAATCGTGAAGAATGTTGTTGGCTATAAGAGCTAATAAGAGGCGACATGAAGTCGATCAGTGAGCAGCGGTGGCGGCGCGGCGGGTGGCGATGCGCGCGGCATGCTGCTGCCGGACCAGCTGTACGAGCGCGCCGCGCCGCCTCCGCACACCGCGCCACTCCACGCGCCGCTCGACGCACCGCTCCACGCGCTGTTGCGTGCGCACCGCGCGCGGCCAGATTTTTTTTGCACCTATCGCGCACGCAAACACGCACAAAACGCGATCGTGCGCAGGTATGCAATTTCCTATACTCTTCCAATTATTCATTCAATATTATTCACGTTCAGCATAAAAGCTTAAAACTTTTTTATCATATATAGTCACTGGTTTCTTTAAACCTAGTTAATAAGTTTACTTATTATTAAACAGAACTGCTGTACCGCCAGCAGCGCAAGAGACGGCGGCGCGCGAGGGTGCGCAGAGCGCGCGGCGTCGCGCTCGACACCGCGGTCACGCCGATCTTATCACACGTGAGTAGTTCACCGTCTTTTTTTGGTTGACTCGCGCCTGACATCGTTAACAATAGCCTCCGTGACTATTAAATGTACAAAGAGCATGAAAAAAAAATATAGTCGTTACGTACAGCAGCAATTGGTGACGCTATTTCGATAACGTAAAAGAGACAATTGCAGTTACGTTTATTTACAAAGTTGAGCGATTTAAATCAGAATGAAATTGAGGTGGGCATGAGTGAATATGTTGCAGCGCGTAGTTGTGCGAAGGCTCTCCGAAATAGACGTTGCTTCATGAGTGAAAGCAGGATTGTCGTTATCATCTTATCAGCAGAAGCTTTAGTTTGCTTTACGGCTAAGATGATAGATTAAATATAAGCGTGTAATTAACATGTGGTATCGTTTGAAGGGTGTCTTAAACGCGACTAAACCCGGCGTTGGCTTATTGTGATATGGCGTAGCCTACCTGGGCACGACTAAATGTCTTGGTCGCCTGTGAGCAGCAGCACAGGAAGTGCGAGAAGCTGTGCTCCGCGATGTCCTACCTGCATGCCCAGCGTGGGGATTATGGGCAAAAAACCCTCGGCCGAAGCTATGTCCAGCGGTGGACAGACAAAATGCTTATGATGAATAACTTAACATCACGTCTGTAATCGCCGAAAAAGTAGTTAGAGGCGTGTAACACAGTCCCAAGTTTCACCAGTTACGTTTACGTCCCACTATAGAATAGGTGGTAAGCCTAGTGCCATAAACCGGTTACAATTCCAGAATTAGAGCCAGTACTAGAAAATCAAAATTAGAAAAATCAAGTTGTGCCCGATCCGGGATTTGAATACAGGACCACCCAATCGGTAGTTGCGCTTGCAACCAACTTCATCAACGATGGAGTCGATAATGATTGATAATGATTATGATTAATCATGATTTAAAAGCCAGATCAGTTTATTAGATCCTTATTAATTCGTTGGCCCCTGAGGTCGGCGTCGACGTTGACATGTTATCGTTACATCCCCGACAGCGCATAATCACGTATTCATTTTCCCGCTACGTTACCGGTCGGTGCACGTTGCCCAACGCTGTAAATTGTATACTTGAGATTGAGAATTTAACTTCGTGCGTTCACTAATACTTTATCTTCCAGCGTTGCATTTATTTACGTATAAAACTTCCATTATTTATTACATTACGTATATACATAATATAATAATAATATACATAAACGGAGCGATTTTGAGGTGCTGAAGCTATTTCAAAAATTCTTACACCATTCGAAAAGTCCTTTTTTCCACATGGATTGTGTAATCCATTTATATAATCTATACATTTATATAATTTATACATTTATATAATCTATACATTTATATAATCTATACATATTTAACATCTTTATATTCGGACTTCGGTATAAATACAATGAATATTACGCCCGCGTCCGCGCACACTACTCACGAAATATGTAATCTAATAATAATTAACACTTCGATTGTTTATAATGAAAGAAGACCAGGTCGTACAAAATTAAGTTTGTCTGTAACTTAGCAGGAAATACAAAAAACACATTACCATAATATCATCTCTTAACTTAAGAAGTACCTAAGTTTGATTTTAACGATCTTCTAACCCGCTTCGGAGTTGCTCAGGATTTTTATAAAGTTTACTAACCATAAGCCAGTAATCACGTGGCCGCAACCAAACCCAGCACGGTGACAGTAAAACTTGACTGTACATTTAATTTAATAAGATCGATTTACTCTAGATCCGATCAATGTTATAAATTAGAGAACTTGGCGGACGGTTGCTTGAAAAGCCCTGTTTGAGGAACGATCGATTTATATGCTTTTCATGGATCAGCCCGGCTGGTTGTCGCAAGGTTGTCGCAAAGAAGAACAACGATAAGGAAAGCGTAAAATTGATTATATTTTCTCAGAGTATTAATACATTTCTGTTCTACGTGCCTGCTGTCTCTGTAGAACTATTTTGTAATGATTATGTAATTGATTGAATCTATTTAATGTAAGCAAGACAACAACCGAGCACTTGTAACTCACCTAGATTTCATCCATATTAAAAGTTTAGAGAAATGCTTATAGTGTTCTAGTTGGATGCGACATGAACTAGTAGTATGAAATGAGTGTGGTTGACTTATTGATGTGTGTCTAATCGTTCCGGACAGTTGTGAGGTCGCGCGTGGCGTGATCACGGCGCATTACCGCGGGCGCGCGGCGCTCGGCCCGCCGGCTTGCGTTTCGATTGACTTTTATTCTTTTATTAATTAAAACCATGGTGTGACGTAAAAGATCTGAGTAGATATAGATGCGTGTAATATCTCAGTCCGGCGAGCTCTGACCATTCGACAGTTACACTTGAAACATGATACCATTTGCTTCGTTTGTTTCATTTTATTGATGCAAAGTACGACATCTACGAAACCTAGCATTCTTGAAGTGCTTGCGAGGACGGCGAAAAATTTCAGTTGTGTAAAGATGGCGCGGTTTCAAGATTCAATGCATTGGGACTTTTGGAAGTGACAACCACGGGTGTAAAAAACAGCCCGCGATGTGCGCTGCCGCAGGTTCGTGTACGTTGCAAACGTAAAATATTCAATAACTTATATGATAAGTATATAGGCCATAATTACGTCCAATGTTACCGTAAAAATAAGTTTTGCTGATAAACCTGCGTTACAATACACTTTGTATTCTGCGAGTTCTGTTTTAGGCGTATTATATAATGCAAGACAAAATATATCTGAATGTGATAAGAAATTTTGCGCCAATACCTATATAGGGAAACTAGTAATGTTGATGAGACTAAAAGTAGCTTTAATAGCCATCATGTTAGGGAAATACGCAAGTTTCAATAGAAAACTGAAGCTACAGGTATTTTACTGAATTCTGAATTGCAAAACGAGGCAATGTTCCTTTACAAGCTCCCCGGGGATCTTGTCGACACGATGTTTTTGTGTCCGCGCTCTCGGTGTCGGCGGCTGCTTTTGTGTTTTTACATTTACAAGTTGCTAGTTTTATCATGAATAAATTTTCTTTGCTTGCTCCAAAAAGTCTATTTTCAAGCCTATATTTTAGACATAAATATCAAAATATATCTAAATCGTAAGGAACTTTCGCATTTTTCTTCGCTAAAAGAATATTACCCTATAATACATACTAATTATTTTTGTGTATTAAATATTCTACATACAGATTATAACACTTTAAAGAGCTGTTCAATAGGAAGTTATTCAGCATCGTGTAACGTACGTTGTGTGACAAATGGCGTAACGGTAATCACAACTCCATGCATATTGTATGAAGGCTATGTCATGTACGTTTATCTCCAGAGATGCGAACGGTTTAGTTCGCACTATTGCACGCCATCCGCACCGCACTGGCTCGCACCCGCACCGGATCCGCACCGCACACGTACGGGCGCGAGCCCGTATTGTAAGCGCTATACGAAACCGCTAAAATATATCTCAACTTGGATCGTCGGAGTACACCGTCCGCTTTACATCGCGATTTGGCGATCCGAGCTCGAGGCGTTCCTATAAAGAATCCAGTTAGTGAACAAGAGCAACTGTAAAATTCCGAGAGGCTACATCTTGCAGTATTATCTCGTAATATGTTCTCTAATTTAAAATTTTAAACCATTTCAGGATGTGTACGTTAAAATATTTTTTTTAATAATAGTGATTTTTTGATAGTTTTTAATAATAGGAATGTTCCCCACTGATGTCACAATTTGCTAGATGTATGAACGATACAAAGATAGTATGTTTTGTATCCCAGGCATGGACAGCAGGCCACTAGTTTAATCGTTGTCACCAATAACACTTTTGCTACGGTTTCATCACATAATAGACAGATTAACAGATACGTACATTACAATATTATCATTAAAAGTCGTCTGTAGCGGACATTAATATAGCTTTCCCTTTTTACCTCGCATCAAACTCACTATCTGATAACTGATGCATGGAATAATATTAAATAATAAATGAAACGACCATCGCGGAGGATATTTTCGTGCACTCCCATTATGACGGAGGCTTCGAATTATCGATATAGGAGGGGAGGAAGCGGGGAGTGTTCCTCGCTGAGGTTTTGGAAGTTCCTTAACCCATATCAGTACAGACACTCGTGAATCAGAACTGTACTGAAAAATGTACAATTTCGATCGTTAACACACTCGTTATTGTAGGTACGTGTGTTTTGTAAGCGTGTCGGTAGATATCAATGCGCTACAAACACTGATGTCCAACTATTATATTATGTGGCATCACGCCAATATTTCCCTGAAAAAGATAAGTGCAGTACTCCCCCAGTTTTCACTAGTTATTTTATACCTCCCACAGAACAGGGTATGAGACTATTGCTATTCACCGGGCATTACACTTATTCCATAGTGGGATGTAAACGCAACTGATGAATCGTGGGAGTGTACTGCATTGCTCTACCTCTCTCTCCGGGCATTACAGGCGTGATGTTACATATCGTAAATAATAAAATACATATTACCTTAAAAATATATATATGTTATATATTTTTAAATATAAATATATATATGAAAATATATACATATAGTATATTGTTGTGTATATAAAATATATTAAAAAAAAATTAACTCCTCAAATTATATCCATTAATATAATACCTTAATCCTTTTAAAGGAAATGCGACTGCGTGTGAAAATACATAAAATTATTATGTAACAATTACAAGGCATACTGTTTTAATTATTAGTAACAAAAATACATTATGTAACATGCAAAATAGTCATTCATCAGTCAATCATTAGTTTCAACAACAAACACTACATAGTACTTTCGAAACAACAAACATTTATTGAGTATCATTAAAAGTAATTGCATACGGACACTCCACACAGTAACAAGCGATATGGTAGTCTCCGGTGGCAGGCGAGCGGCGCAAGATAAGAAATCATTCGGCATAAAGTGTAATTAGAGGCGCTAATCCCCGGCTAGCGACAGCTGGATGTTCCTTGAACGCGTGAATCGTAAGGAATATCAGCGTTTAATCATTCACGGTACACGTTCGCTACACACGCTGCCGGTAAATAAAATTAATGACAAAACCTCGAGGACCACGTTCAAATGCCATCTATATTCGTTAATATAATAACTGTTAATTCTAATGTGATTCTTGTTTTATGATGGTGGTTTTTAACGCGAGTTAAAGCGGTCCAAATTTAAAATAGGTATCTATTTTAAGAGGTATACTTCATTATGCATTGCAGTATCTGATTCAGTATACATATTTATTAATTATGGACATGCAAACTAATTTATACTAGTTACTAAGCAACTGAGCACAAGGAAGTAAAAGGTTCGTTACATTTTAAATAAGTATGTTTATAATGATTAAACCTACCAGACAGCGCTACCTAGCGGTCATCGGAGGAAGTTCTATATCTCTGAGGTTTCGTTACCTTCAAGCTGCAATTGCACAGAAAGAAGCTTCTTTGCTACGCCAGTTGCGTACTGGCAGTGGCTCGCGATAGATGGCGGCACGGTCGTGATTGTACCTACTCGCTATACTCGTATATAAATGTATGTGAACGTTTGTGTGTAAATCATAGCTTTACATAATTTACTATTCAGTTGCATTATTATAATTAAATTGTTGTTTCTATAATACCACTCGTACGCAGCAAAATCTATGAGTAACTATTAAGCAATCAATTAGTTATTTATTGATGGGATAATTTTTTGGATAAGTATCTAAAATTGAAAATATTCCTTGTAGTCATAAGTTTGTCGTTATGAATAAAATTTTATCTTCGGATGGGGATCATAGTGTTTAATCGGATAATTGAAAGGTATGTTTAGTAGAATAAAATTGTTTTCGGATTTTTCGACAGCATATTTTTAGTCTAAGTCGGAAGTTTCTTAAATCCACGTCTTACTATGAAGAGTGTGGAGAATATAGAAGAAGCACGATAGGGTTGTGACGATAGCGTTATTCGGCGTACAGTATTCTCTGCCCACGCCATTAGGGACTCGGTGTGAAGATTGAATAATAATATTCTTACTTTTTTTTATTATTAAAAACCAATAAAGTTTATGCAATGTTGTTTGGATATTATTCTTAAATAACTGTACCAATAATATGATACCTTATCATCATCATCAGCCTAATGCAGCCCACTGTTGGGAAAAGACCCCCTTGAGGTGATATGCCAATAATCCCTACGCTGCGCATGCGGGTTGGTGATCGCAGAGAACAATCTCTCGCACCACCGACGCTGCTGCCCATAGGCGGCCAGGGAATTTAACTATACCTAGGTAGGCCAAGCCTTACCGCGATCAGCCAGCGCAACAGAAAAATAAATATAACTAATCGCTAATATCAAATTAGCGATTATGTTCGGGCAACGCTCGTACAGTATTTCATGTTCAAATTCAAATTTAAATTCAAATAAGTTTCGAGTTAAGTTAATTCAAATAACGAATTCGTATCCGGTCATCAAGCGTACCGCGCGTACTCATCCCTCATTTAATAATTTAGTTTATCATTTTAAGTTTAGGTATAGTTTTGTAATTCTATGTATTTAACGAATAAACGGTTTTAGTTCCAAACTTATCATTATTTTACATATATTTAATTAACTACTACGGTCACACCCCGTACAGATTAGTTATATTTATTTCTCTGTTTCTCTGTTTATTTTGATAAGGATTAATAGCATGAGTAAAATAAACGCGTTTAAATGTAGTCCAAAAAAATTCAAGATTTTTAA
>DWFO01002992.1:0-12904 GCA_018246595.1 Mimoniades nurscia nurscia | reverse complement strand
ACTGCCTCTTCAAAGTTTCTCATATCTTGAGCGTCCATTACATTTGTGTTTTAGGTTGATTTTGATTTCTAAAAGTTGTGTCAATGTACTCTCCTGCTTTGATGTTACCGTTCGGAGTTTTTAGCGGAATACGATCCCGCGTTCCGCGCTTTGAGATGTCATTTGGTTATCAACAGGTGACACGAGGGCAGCTGTTTTCTCTCCGCCTAATTGAACGTCAGGTAATTCACGGAAATAGCTTTCGTATTTCACTGTTATTCATAATCTTCTCCTCGGTTCTTTTACGACGAAAACGAAGTCTATAAATCGTGTAACTGCAAGCGACTAAGTAATTCTACACCAAGAAGCTACTGAAACTTATCTGCTCAATAAATTCAGTTCGGCCATAAATAGAACTATAAAAATTATTTTACGATACCCGAGTGAGATACATTGAGACAATGTTAGGCGCGTATTTCACAATGGCCACATTATGGGTTAATTGATTCGGCCACAATGGTCTTTGTGCGGGCTCTCGTTCCTACAAAGATATTATTGTCTATAGCCGGGCAGACGTCTGGTAACACTTGACCAGAGACAAAATGGCTTTGTAATGTTTGCCCGAAAGGCGCCATCCGTAATTTAATATGGATTCTAATTAATACGGCTTGATTTTGGAACAGAAGCTCGTTCGGCCTTTAGTTGAGAATGCCGTTTATTAATTTAAATAACATGTGACTCGTTTTTGATAATATATAGCGACATACAAAAATAACACGACGTAAATTGCTTATAATATTTTAAATATCATTTTAATACTGTTAATTACGTTTTTTATCATTTTTCTATTAATAAATTAAAAAAATTCAAATCTATAAACTGTTTGGAACCCTCTTAAATAAACACACGTACCGAATATGTAGGTACCTACATATATTGGTTTCCTTGTGTTAGTTAACAATAAAACCATGATGTATGTACCTGCAACAAAACAAAATAATAATAAGATTGTGTATAGTTTTATTTGTATGGATGTAATTGATTGGAATAAAATGATTTGGCAATTTTCAATGTTATTTTGACATTCAGAGTGATTTACTTATAAACTAGAGTTGGCATAAAGGAGTAATTTGTTGTGAGGTCAGCTTACGCAAATGCTTTTCATTTCAAAACAAAATGTGCACCAGGTATAATCAACTTGGATTAATGCAAATTAAAACTATGGCTGCCTTTTCGTTGTAATATCCACAAGATTACAATGATTTTACATACTTTGAAATACATACGAATACGCATGTACATATTTCAAGTTTTATATTCCTCAAAGCTTTGCCTACACTCAGTTAAATGTGTGAGCAGTTTCTATTGTATTAGATTAATATCTGATATTATCGGTGTCGGGGAGGAGTGAGAATACATTGCCCAAACGTGCCGGCATACAGGGTACCGTAAGATGCGACTAAACCCGGCGCTGGAAGATCGCAGTATGGTGCGGTCTGCCTAGACATAGCTGAATGAAATGCCCTGGTTGCTTATGGGCAGTATGTAGGCGGAGCGAGGTGTGCTCTAGGGTCCCCAATCCACATGCCCACCGTGGGGATTATGGGCATAGCAATTAAGGGGAGCCCTATTTCCCGTAGTGGACTGCAATAGGATGATGAATATCTAATAAATCTGAGTCTGAGATGAATCCAAAGAAACTAAGGAAAATCTATACAGATTTTACATATATTATTTTACATGTAATATAATATATATTGGATTTTAATCATTCGGTCACAATCGGTGAATGGGTTCAAGCGAACAAAAACTGTAGGCGCCGCTTGAACAAATATATTTTAATAGCTTTATTTTTATATCAATATAGTTTATATAGGTACGGGACGCAAAAAATGGCACAGCGTGAGTGGAAATTTGATATTTTTTTGATTGAATCAGAACCAGATGCGTCGAGATGTTTATGTGAGCATATTTATGGCTTACAACTTACAATGCATTTGAGTGCATCCCACGATTAGGTGCTCCGATTGTATTTTGAGATCAAAACTCTCCTTTGTTAAATGTACATCAGTAACACTTGGACTAAAATTAATTGGCAGCTTACAACATTCATGTTGAATTTCTATGCGAAAAAGGAATGTTTATGTAATGTTTCTTGGTTTAATTGGTTAAACTTATAGATTAAAGTATTGAGAACGTACGGTAGGTATGTTTCAACTTCATTATTAAATTATTTATCTATTTACTACTTAAGTTTTAATAGTAATTTTTCAAAATAAATTAGTTACTATTAGGTACTTTCTAAGAACATACTAGGCAATAGACAAATTTTCAGCACTCAAATACTGAGCCCAACGGTGGGATGCTAATAATTTGTAGTCAATTCGATCTTCCTAATAAATAACATTAACTGTTATATGTTAACATTATAAAAAATTTATTATATATACTATTTATGAATTTATTTTCTGTTATTTAATCGTTGTTTGATAAAAACAAACATTAAGATACCATGATATGTTTTATATCGCTACTCCCATACAATCTTGTATCCACTATTAAGAACGACAACTACTTGAAAATTTATTACTTCCGGTAGTTTTCACCCTAATTTAGCGTGACTTTGTCAATGCCCAAATCGAGGGTAGAGTCAGGAACAATAACGTGATTATGTTGTAAATGAAAAGGCGACCATCGCCAGATATACGAGGGGACGGACAGACAGTCGAGGATGTCAACGGGGACATAAAACTGCGACGAACACGTCTCGCTTTCAGGAAGTGATTTTCTACTAAGCGTAGATGTGTTCCATTCGTCGAGCAGAGAAAATGGATTACATGTGTGTTTTTACAATTTTCAGAACATGAGAGTAGTAAGCATTCAATGTATCGTCTGAATTTCACGCTAATCTACATACATCTACAAGGTTAAATCATTAATTTGTTTTAATATATCCGGTATATCATTGATATCTCTTTCGTAAATTGTGTATTGACGACGATGTCAAAAAATAACTGATGAAACGTAAAAGTGCCTAAATATTGCCTACCTTTTCGATGATTATGGGCGTGACATTACGTTTTATCACTGCCTCGTCGGTTGAATGGTTGTAAGCGCGGATGCCGATCGAGAGGCCTTGAGTTCAAATACCAGGTCTGGTGATGTTGAATATTTTTGGAGTCTGAATTTATGTCCGGTGTATAGCAATGAGACTTACCACCTATTCCATAGGACGTATAATACAACAGACGAAACTTGGCAATATTACACTCTTCTGCCTATTCCTTCGCGGAATACATGCGTGATGTTATTGTTTCTTAGACCATATGCATGTAGGTACTAGAAAAGATGATTTATATATCTTTCTTCAGAACATCGATACAAAGACCGGCTACGGAAGTCCCGTAACAAACGTTTGATTATTATTAAAACGTTATTCCATAAAACGAACTATCGCTCGGCTCATATTTATAATAAAGATTTTTATGTGTTCTCGGATCGAAAGTTTCTTAAAATAACCCGTATCCACAGGATGCAGTACAGTCAAGAACAATATGTTTGTTTTGCTTAGATACCTTTATAGAGTTTATAGTTTTTATATCGCCACCATTCATCTGCGAACAAAGGGTACGATATCCATTTATGATTCATAAATGGTTCAAAAATCGAGATCAGTACGACCGACCGACCGATCGTAAAATGCGAGTAATTTTTTGAACATCAACAACGAGTATGGGTATTGGTTGAGAGCTTTGTCTTAACTCCTGTCATAACTCGCATGGTGATGAAGTATCTGTGAGCTAGTAAAGAGCATGAAATGACATGGAAAAAGTGACATGGATGCACTCAACACCTCTATTAGGCAGGAAAATAAACTATTCAAGGCATAGAAAGTACGTAGGTATTATATGTAATTGAATCGACAAAATACCAGCACTCTGGACAGTGCTTCAGGTTAACACAATTCCAGATAGAGAGCGCTGCAGTAGATTGAGTTCCCATGAGGATCCGAGCGCTCCCACGGGAGCTCGCGGGACTCTAGTCCCTTCGACCATCTGGAGGACTGAGGCTCCAAACAAAGGTTATCGAGTGACGACCATAGGCACTGACAACGCTTAGGCGGCGTGACACCAGCGGGGGAAGTTGACCCCTTGAGATTTCCCGGGCATAGAAGGCACTCTCGAGGCCTGAACTTTTCTTAGCAGCAGACGAACTTCTACAAGTAGCAGACGACAGCCACGTAAGCCAGATGCGACTGGATTCCAACTAAAAACAAGAAAACAATGCCGATGGAGAGGTAGGTATCTTATATGTATAATTGATCTGTCCTAAACCAACATCACAATACGCAGCGATGTGTCAATCGCATGTTGTTCCCGAAGCCATTTTTGTCCTACAAACAAACAGACGTCCGCAACGTAACATGTTTACTTTTAACTGTCACTTTCTACTCTATTATTACAGGAACATCACATTCATCTTTGTTTGACTTGATTCCGTGAATTAGATTTGTCTTTGTCTGTGTGCATTGCTTGCTTTAAGAAGTTATCTATCTTTCACTACAGATATATTAGGTAGTCTAAAGAATCCTGAACTGTCAAGATTTATTTGGAGATGTCCCGAGATATTTATTTATTTACTGAATAAAATCCAAATTACACATTGAATAACAAATAAATTCATGAAAAAAAGGTCAACTAGATATCGCCATTGCCTTGAGTTAACGTTTAAGTTCGTGTTAGACTGACCAATTTAGAAGCTCAGCTTCCATTGTGTTTCATACAACCTTGAATACCATCCAAAATACTCAAATGTGAAAAACATAGACCAGTTAACCTTTTAGACAATAAAACTATATATGTATTTAAACGAAACACCAAACAATTAATTAGCGAATATTTTAAATGAGGATGGACGATTATTAAACAGAGCTTGCGACATAAATCTTGTCGACGTGTCTATCTTTGAGCTCAAGGCTTACGTACCTACGTATCGATGACACTATTTCAATGTTGCCAGACTAAATTTATAATGTACAAGCCATACCTGATCAATATCTTGATTGGACGGATGTAATAATGTAGTGTTTCACGGGACAATTCACTTGGCAGGGCGACGCTGCGTGGGTTGGCGTCAGTTGTTCCGATTTAATTTAGTCCCTAGCATTTACAAATTATTTGCCATTATGTTACAGTGACAAAGGCCAGTAATCCATCATATGGTAAGTGGTGGCATTGAGATAATTCGAGGCGTAGATGTAGTTATATTTTCAGAATTTGAATTGTATCTAAATATGTATAAAACGAATATTCCTAAGCTAAAGAATAATATTCCTACTATACAGAAAAATTTAAAATTCAAAAGCAAGACATATAATGCATTCAGATTGTATCATGTTTAGTATTATCAAGATGCATCAATTACCTCTGTTACGATGTACACGGCCTATTGGGACATCTGTATTATAATAAAGACAATTTTCTCTATACGATCAAATCACACGACTAACTCTTAGTGTTGTGAATAATTTCGATTGTGCATATACAAATCAGTCCATATAATAGTTCCACTCCTCACAAATCCTTTCTCACACAACAATACGCGTCGCACGTGCATGTATTGTGTAAGTATTATAATGCGCATTTCCTTCGTGTCGAATGTCGTTCGACAATCGCACAGGAAGCTCTTTATTATAGATCCAGATCGCTCCGGCAGCGGCACGTAAGTTCAGGTGGGTTTGTTTTGATATGGCTTGAATGAGTTTTAGTGCGTAGCGGTGTAAAGGCTTAGATTTGCGTTGTGGGTTATTTGTAATTTAGTTATTACGTTAATACCTATAATATCTAATTTTATCCGTGTTGGGACGGCTGAAGAATACATTACCCGACCACAGGCAGAAGTACCTACAGGTGGCGTGAAAAATTGTTTTGTGTTATACAAGCCATGTCCTGCATTTAGCAATTGCAGGTATTCTTAGTTTAGAAATCCGAGAATTGAACTTGGAACCTTCGTGGTCATTGCTCAAAGCTTTTCTTCCTGGCTCGGCCTCACTTCGACAACTACTCGGTTATTCTTAACAAAAAATATTTCCTAAACAATACTACATCCCCTTCAATAATCGTCCTATAATTGCGCAATAAAACACGTGCTAAGTCGAACGAAGGGTTCGGCGCCAAACAATAGGGGAACTAGAAGTGCGTAGCAGAACTGCGATCCATTTGAACGGTTTTAGTCTAAGTTACGAGTGGATAGCGATTTATTTATTTATACAATTATATGTGTGTATGTGTGCATATAAATGTTGACGGATTCAGGTGTCCAATGAGCCCTAGATTGGTGTATCTTGACCGATCACGTTCTGGCTAATGGGGGAGTCAGAAGTCTCATAAAGTGGCATGCCAGTATGAAGAGAGTAATGAATGCAGAACCACGTCGGTTCTGAAATGTTACTTTGTTTATATTAAAAAAAGGAGATTTTTCATTGTATACCTACAAGATAAATGTTAAATGAGAATGTAATACATATTAGAAACTTATTTAAATTTTGACATCTGCAAGTTACTTAACTTGTTCATATTAGTCCTTGAATAGGTACCTACTAATAAGTTATAAACTTGGACCAATTCCAATGCATTCGTCTTTGGAGTCAACTGAAGAAACGGATGGCCGTAGTCTTTTAGACTTGACAAATTATGAGTCGGGGGTTCAATTCCGGAGGGTGCACTATTGTTACGAGCGCAATGAAGTTTATTTAGTATGAAAATCGGACTGAATTTGTTTTAAAGGGGTGTAAAATTAAATTACAGTCTGGAGGGCACCGCGACAATAATTGCCCAATCAGTTCTCATTCTTGATTAATCAATTTATTCAGACAAAAGTTGTTTTATTTGCGTTTCACTAATTGTTGAAAATGAAAAACATTTTTATTTTGTAATCTTTGACGTTCTGATATTTGAATATAGAGTAATTTAATGAAATCACATCGCAGTATAAACACAGAATTGTTATATGCTTATGCTGATTTTTTAAATCTAAGCTTTTGATCTAAGCTTTGAAATGTTAACACCCCAGTCGAGATACTAAAACCACAAATTATTACCACAAAACCAATGCTTTACTTAAACACGTAATCATTTTAGACAATTACACATAATTATAATGTACAAGATAGTGGCCATATCTTTATTGGCATTCTTTCAACTCGTTTTATTTCCAAGGCAGATGGAGAATTCATTGAACATTCAGCGGGAGTCCCGGGCGGTGAATGTAACGAGTGAAATCGACAAATGCGACAATAATGGTATTTTAACAGCGAACAGGAGGCGTTACTCCGTACTTCTGTCACATTCGCGGCCTCCACAATGGGACGAACAAAACCGACGTGTTGAGAATGAATAAAAAAAAAGTCGCTCCCGAATCTCGTCAACGCGGATAAAACCGGCAAGTTACGATTCACGTGTCACAATGGTAACGGCGTTACGTGATCGACATACATAATTATGCCGCGTAATTTGTATTAAACTGTCTATATAAATACCTACTATAGAACTACCTACTAAACTTTTACATACAAAATAAGGAAACTTCCTCTTATAGCCAGCTTTCCTTCCTTCAGTATTAAGTTCGTAGTAAATGTCTACATGAAAATTACCGGATACCAATATCATGATGATTATGTTCTCAATTGCGACAATCTCCCATTTGAATGGAATTGAAATAGTTATAATACTTTTTAGTAATTATAATAGTACTACCTACTTAGTAAAATTTATGTCTTATATTTGCATGCTTATATTTTTTACGATGATACAATAAATAATAAACTAAACAAATAACTGTCATTGCCTCTGAACACACATACGCTGAACTACCCGTTCGCCATTGGTTTACTTCGTACGAGATTTGTTTGTACGTAATCCGGCGAGTATGTATAAAGCAACTAAGTTAAGTCAACTGGCATCGTTTAATTTACTGATTTTGCAGTACATATTACGTATTAATAAATAAACACGGCGATATCAAACGAGATTAACATTCGAGGTAATGCGTTACGACGTATAAAGCTAGCAAAATTACCTAAGCCATCATCGTAAACCTACTTACTGCTTTCCACTGAATTCCGACAGAAGTGTGACTGTTTGAACTATGTTATTTCTTACATACAAAACTATCTATATCTATGTTTACGCTATGTACATACATTGTACAACCCTAAATATCTATATAGTGTTAACGAACTTGGCTATAGTACATAGGTATCGTGAATTGTTTCTACAATGTATCGTAGCATCGTTGATTACCTACTTTAAAATAATTTCAAATGAGCCGTACCGAGAACTATAATTCTGTCTGGAATAATTAACAAAGTAATTATAATCGCGTGTATATTGACAAATTTATCAATGAGTATGAAATTATTTGTTCTGCCACATAACTACTACTGCCAATGCATATAAATACAATTTACCTATATGCATTACGAAATATTCTGATCTTTACTGCGTCTTCGATATCTGCATATTCGCAACTTCAAATATCAGATCTACACTCTGCGACTAGTTTAAAGAATCGCCTGGATTATAATTACTCAGGGATTCCCGAGTAACTCTTCGACGCCCTGCGGCTAGGTAGTGAAGCTTGTGAATAGCAATGGAGTGAAGGCCTTGGAAAGAAAAGGAGTATTTTTGAGTAAAATGATAGGCTAAAATAATTTGTGGAAAATAATAATAAATTACCTATGTATACCTATTATGAAAAGATTAATGTGTAGAAAATTTTTATTAAATAATATACAGAACAGACAGAATTCAAATATAACATGAAAAATTTGATTTCCTGCATTTCTAATTAGGGTGGAAGTATTGCGATTAAGTGAGACAAATGCTAGTAATCAGAACGACAAGAACTCAAGGGATGAAATTGCTCCAACCATTAGGTAGACGTACGTTCGACACATCAATAACCAGGAGACAGTTGACTTCTAAGAACGTCTGGATAAATAAAATCATGGACTCCTGAGGATATTTACCCCTCCAGATGGCGATAGAGAGTCATCAACAGAAGACGATAAAGAACTTGAAAATTTCGAGGCATTCAGGAATAAAATTAGTACCTAGTTTACATTTGACGCATGTGACACACGAGAGCCTAACAATCTTTAAGATTAAGTAAATGATAAAATGAGGTATAAAAAATAACAATAATTGCAATATTTAACATCTCTGAGAAATATCTAACTGGATTTGCAACGAAAATAAAATTAATGTTGGTGCCGGATTAAGATCATTACGCAATACCACTAACCAAGTACCTACATACTTAACATGAAATAGATTTATGTAAACTGTTAGTTATTGATTCTATATGTATTCCGTGTTATTTCATCCATGGATTTTATTAACTATTAAAACATATAGATGTTACGTGCGCGAACATCTGGCGTACCAGTCTTTGCTGAAGTAACACGACAAGCGAATTAAGGAACAACAAATTAATTTATACCCTTGTCCGTCAGACCGTAAACAACATCGTTTTCGTGTATCAAAAAGGCGACGCCCGAATCGGCCATTACTTCATTGACTTATGAATCGTAAAATGTTTAAAGCTTCACGTCGACCACAGTATTTGATTTTGGCGTCGCCATCTCACCGTGACCACATCCTATCGACTTTAGAAGTCGATAAATCGGTTATTAAAACTGACCACATCTTTGTTTTTATAGCTTCTTTCAAACTGTATTTAAACACGTTTTTCTCCCAAGTTACCTCCTCAGTGGTTCTGTTCGGTTAAATAGATACAATTTTTCTTTAATAACCGTCGCATCCGGTGCGCAGGGTTTATATTCGATTGGATTTACGACTGTTTTCATTGCGGGCACTGTTTTATATAAATATGTGAGACGGTATCCGGTTGGTTAATAAGAAAAATAATATCTATTAAAAACAATTGGTGATGCTATCGTAGTATTTGGAAACGGTGTCATTACGATTCTGTAGCGTGATTTGATACATACATACGAGTATGTTCATGCCAATTCCCTTACGGGGCAGGTAGAGAGCACTGAGTACAAAATATCTCTATTTTTACAGAACTGCTGCGCTTATTCTACATTCATTGCTCTCTGCATTTGAATTTCATGTTTATTTATATAATTTTTTCAATGTGTCATGTCTGACATTTTCACCTGAATTTCTATTTATAGGTATATTGTGGTAGTTTTGTTATTTATTTATTCAGTTTGTTGCTTAGTAGATGTCGCTCTTGTCGGTCGAAGTGTTTAATGTAATGAAAGTGAAGTAACGTGTCTAAATGAAGAAGTAGAATAGCTCACAATAGGAAATTTAAAAAGGCAGTTTTAAATTGACATTTTTCTGACCTTCACAATGTTTTACAAAATATGCCGAGACAGTCGTGTTTTGTACGCATTTGCATCCTTTTATTGCTTTTTTGAGGTATGAAATAAAATTTTAATTTAAAGCTAATAAAATGTAAAATAAGTTGCAATAAACTTTTTTATTGTTCTTAAACTAAGTGTCGGTAGCAGTTGTAAAATCGATAAAATGTGTTTGTAAATTATAGATTTTAATTTGATGCCTATATCAAATTATTATTTGGTTATACATATTACTTAAAAAAAATTGTAGATGTGTTTATTTCAAGTGATCACATTTGTTCTTTCAAACAATAAAATAATATTAAATTTCCTAAGGAACGCGTATCGAAAAGCTTAAAAAAATATAAGCATAAAGAAAGAAACTATTAGCTAAATTATTAAATTAAAAATTATTAATTGAATATACTTTTACCTAAGTTACGATGTTATGTATTTTACGGTAAAAATGTTCCTGAGTCTTTATACACATATTTACATATGTAGGTATGTACCGGCTTAACTGGCGTATTTTTTTTCAAAAGAGCACGACTAGTTTCCAATCTATGCGAGGTATTTCTTCATGAGCTCCCGCCAATTGCAGAAAGGTCGCGGCGAAGACATTATCCATATAGATACCTAATATCATAATTCACATATCCAAGTATATCATCCAATTAGAATTTTTATTCTATTAGTATCTACCGTTTTCCTTAATTTCTCTAGAACATGCAAATTATATACGATGCAAATATATCACCATTAGCACCTCGGAGTGGGTATACAGTGTCTTCGAATTATCCAGAAAACAAAGCGTTCTTACTGTAGGTATATAAAGGAATCTAACAATTAATATTTACCAACAATTTTATTGATCGTTTGATTTCATTTACGAGTATATTAGATATAGTAGGAAACAGGAAGTAAAAAAATGTCTAAAAAGCGCTACTCATAAAAGTAAACTCTCATTACAATTATAGTGCTCATATGACTCCTTCTGAAATGGACGTGCAGTATGATATAATTTGTCTATAGAATGTTTCAGGTCAGAAACCACTTATAGATGCTGCTCGAGGGCTGAAATAGGAATAATATTAAACATCCGTAATGAGACTTGGAACAGAGGGCTTACATTACATTACATTCTATAACAAACATCCATAAAAATCTACATATTCACAACTAAAAGGCTTTAAAACGTCAGATCCTGTAAACCCCACCTCCTGAATGTCTTCTTCATACAAAAATGAGTAGCTCAGCAGCTTTAATATATAAGTAAGCGCCTTTATAAATCCAACAAGGCATAGAAACAGGCCGAGAGAACAAGAATCCCATATTAATGCACGAGGAAATAAAGCAACGTACGAATTTACTTGGTTTTGTTTGAACCATTTGAGAGTTTCGCATTTGCCGGATTCTGAATTCGCAATCACACAGTCGTTAACGAAACTCTTTTTATTGCGAAACACTAAGGACATTAAAGAAATTTAAGAATTAAATTAAGTCTCACGCGACCATAACGCGGCCGCGTTGCGCCAAACAACAAGATCGGTTTGCGTTCATTTTGAGTTCGTTCATTACATCTTAAGGTATGCTTTCCACTTGCAACGGTTAACGAGGGTGCGAGCAAACGCAAACTAAATCGTCCAATGACCAACATAAGTTCGTCCTTCTCGATCAGTATGCATTGAATTGATCAATGCACTACATTTCAAACCTCATTCAGATGATAAATCTTGTATCTATCTGTAGAGTTACAAATGTTTTCGATAATGCCTGCCAGTCGCAGTACCTACTTTAAACTAAAATGAGAACAAAATATCACTAAAGATGCATTTAGGAACCTTAATATGGCTGATAATGGAATATTGAGACTACCTGTCACCGAAATGGTTAATGGTTTTCTTTTACATTGTTTTAAATTCAATCTTTCACCTAGAAATGTTTATGTTGAGATATTGATGCTAACGTAATTCCATCAAAATGTTGAGCGTTTTAACATAAAAAAATCACGTGTTATATCAGTAAAGGATGCCTACATCGTGAGGAATAATTGATATTTTAAAGGTCTCTATAACACTCTGAAGTGCCTGTAGTCTGCCAATGTACACTTGGCTAGCGGTGTAAGCTATTGCCTTAAACATTCTCATTCTTAAAGGAAACTCGTGTTCAATACCTACTTGAAAAAGAAAAAGCATTGTAGGGTTGAAGATAATGATGTCGATGATGAGGATAGCTAGTGCGTGGCGCGTGTTATCGCCGATCGCTTACCAACGAATGATGAGACAAGTTGGAAATGTACTGTCTGCATAATTTTAAATTTTAAACGCAGTAATTTGGACGTCAAGTGAGTACGACAACACCGTAATACGCGTTGCTTGTGTTGTGGAGCGCCGCAGGCATTTACAATCGTATACTAAGAAGCTATTGGTTGACATTGGCGTCATTCGTCACGCACGTGCTACCTAGCACCTACTCTTAATTAAATATCTCCGGACTTCTCCAAACGCGGCTCATCTGATGCCAAAGTAAGCATCAAGAGAGCTTGTGGTTTGG
>DWFO01002991.1:0-12905 GCA_018246595.1 Mimoniades nurscia nurscia | reverse complement strand
GTTACAGCTCATAAACGAATTCATTATATGACTGTAAAAATAATTAAATTTATGGATTTATGGTCGTTGTACAGCTAAAAATAAACAGACAACTGTAGCTGCTTTTTCTATAGGAACCTATGAAGATTTAATAAACTGTAATAAACTACTCCGTAAATTTTACGGAATCCATTTTTTTGACAACACTTCGTGCGCCCTTTCATAATATAACACTAGCGTAGAGTTTATTTACAACGAAAAGGTCGCTCATCGACCGTTTCTGTTTTAATACCACCACCACCACCATTGTAGAGATAAATGTGAGTTAGAATTTACAATTAATAACATTTGAAACGAACCGAATTTATTCTTTGAAATTACCTATTATAATTTTTATTATTATTATTATTATGTACTATCTAGCGAAACTATTATGAAAATGTTTATTATAGGCAAATAAAGTTACTATGCATAAATATAGTTTAGTCGAATGAATTGTGTCAATCAACGTGTAAAGTCAAACATGAAATTTTCAATAAAGGTGCCCTGAGGACAAGAAAGAAGATCGTGAGCCGCACACGTGAAGAGCGTGCGGCTGACAGCAAGGCAACAAAGGATGGGAGATATTGCAAAAATAGCTCATTAAACAAACTAAAAACGTAACTTCACATCTGTAGTCCCCGAAGAGGTAGGCAGAGGAATGCAGAACACTCCCACGGTTAACCGGTTACGTTTACGTCCCATTATGGAAAAGGTGACGAGCCTATTGCCATGCATCGGACACATATCCAGACTCCGCACCACTACTAGTTAATCTAAATTAGAAAATTTTGTAGTGTTCGACCCGGGAATCGAACCCGGGACCTCCCGATCGGCAGCCGCACTTGCAACCAACACGACCAACGAGGCAGCTTAATAAACGAGCTTAATAAAGAAAAGAAACAATAGTAAATATCCCAAGAAATTTAGTAAAACGTGAGTAACATAAAAATATGTAAATAAAAGTTTTATCGGATCATTGGCGCAAAACAAAACCCGCATAAAGCGTTATCGAGTTTATGGGCTCTAGATGGCTTTATTACTGTTTATTCTATTTTTTTCTCGAACGAACAGATGGTAGGGGGCGCTATCGGCTCGAGGATCGTGTTTATCGTTTTGAATTTCATACCGGTCTCACTTATTCATGCTCAGAGCTCCGAGTGGGGAGTCTGAGTGTGTGATTGAGCCGATTTTATTATGGTTTTAATTTTTGTACTAACGGTACATATCAGTGACTTCAACCCGTGTTATCATCGCTTAACTGGAAGGAGCGACCCGTTAAGTTCTATCAAAAGTGATAGAACATCACTTTTGATGTACATCCACAGGGAACATTCAATGAAACATATGTATATCTTATGTATAAACTTCAAAACTTGATTCACAAAGTACACTTTGTCAGTATGAATTACAGTCTTCTCATGGACAATCAATGACATATTAATGTACAGAAACCTATAAATTAAAGTGTTTTTGGAAATTATTTGCTTGAGCATTACCGTCGATCTGCACCGTTGGTCGAGTAGTTGTAAACGCGACTGCTGATCGAGCGGTCTATGGTTCAAATCCCGGGTCGGGTTACTATTGGTTTTTTCTAACTTAGATTTTCTAGTAGAAATTTCTAGTAATTGTTCGAAGTTTGGTTATATGTCCCGTTTATAGGCCCAATCAATATTCCATAGTGGGAAGTAAACGTCATTGGTGAAAATTAGGAGCGTACTACAATCCTCTGCTTACCGCTTCTAGGATTACAAGCGTCGTGATATCGAATCACCGTTCTGCATCGTTTTTTAACTATTGTTATAACGATCAATCAATCTCCACTCGTTGAAGTTTTCCATTACGTTCCCTAAAGTTAGAAAACTGGACTTGGATGGCGTTTGAGTTTCTTGGCTATGGTTTGAAACTACTTGTATCTAGGGCAGCGGTGACCACTTACCATCAATGAGCCAATTTGTAACTATGATTTTTTTCTAGAAAAAATTTAACTTTTTTTTTTATTCATGGCGCAGATATTTTTGGCCACCATAATCTTAATTCCCGTAACAGAGTTCATATACATATATTTAGAATACCAAGCTGTCCACGCAAGAGATCCGGTACTAAGCCGGGTATACTCAGTTACCAAGGAGGATATGGCCCAATGTTTTTTTTTCTCCGTAATGTGAATATTATTGTTATGCGGATTTTCTATGGATTACTGTATTAAACTGAGTATGTGTTGAATCAACACAACGCAAAACATACTTGAATCCCTTTCTGACATTCATAAGACCTGTTAAAATGGTAAAAATTTATTACAGCTTACTAGCTTTGTCGGCGTGAGTGCTTAATGTCCGATATGTCCCATTAAGAAGTATTCAGTGCCAACACTTAATAATAATTTAATAAAACAATATAAGATTTTGCAGTGAATAAAATTATAATTTCGTGTGTGATTCTAAATTTGAAAACTGTTCATTAAATTGATTCTTTTCTTTCCAGTCCAAATTGATAGCATTTTATCAATAAATCAATAATTAAAATATTTAATTTTCTTGATCAAATCTTGCTGATAATAAATTCCGATGTGGTCGTCGGTAATGCAAGTAATAAATTGTATGTCCCAATTTTTTTACGAATACTGATTAAGACCGATGTCGCATGTTCAGCGTGTGGGCGGTAGACGATTTAAACTGAAACAATATTTTACATTGCTTCAATGTTGCTTTACAATGCAAGTTAAAATTTGGTCGAACTTCGAACAGATAAGGTGGTATGGTTATGATTTCTTAATTATTCCTCGCAGAAATAAAGAATAATATAGAACAAAGGCATGAATCGCCTTGTATTCTGCTATGTGCCATTCTGCTGTTTGCCTTCGGTAAGACACCTGCCCATGTTCCGATCATTATTTACTCCGTCATGTAACCTGACGCCGGACGGTTAGCGCGCCTTGATAATAATAAAACTGGTATTTTATTTCTTGCCTCTCTCTAAAATTGGAATGTTATTATGTGCGCGATTGTACTTCGTTTTTTATTTTTTCACGGGGAAATTAATGAGTGGTTTAGAATGCGCTTTCTGGTTTGGTTCTTAATTTGAAAGTGTCATTTATCTATGCTACGTTTTCCGAGAAATATATGCCGTTGTCGTGTTTTGCTTTTGGTTGTTAATGTAGGTATTGAACTAAAAAGTTGATTCGATTTTTAACTATTCGATTCAAGATGGCGCTGATTTTACATATCGAACATGTTGTAACAATGTCTTCTCCTATACGAAAATGTCGAGATAACAGTAAGCTTTGTTTTAAGCAAAATGTATACCTATTGAACTTCACTGGAGATGTCTGGAGGGTTTTTGCAAACTCGGTTTTTGTTGAATCGGATAATGAGTCTGAGTCGCAAGTTGCAACTGAATTTAAAATTAGCAAGTTTTCTCTTTTCTCTTTGACTTAACTCCGCACAATTCGTGATGTCTGGACAAGTTTGAAAGGATTACAGCGCTTACTATAATTTTATAGTTTGACTTCGCATAAGGGTGACAGTCCAAACTTTTCATATTAAATTGATGAATAAAATTCGTGTTTGAACTTTTCGTATCAACTTGATGTTCAATTAGCACTGTATTGTGAGTGATGGGCACTCGGCCCACATTAGTATCGAGTGTGTGTCTGTTTCTTTAAGGACTTAAGAAGGAAAACTGATTAAGCGATTTTAAGGAAGTATGGAGAGGTGATAATTATATAAACATTGTCGTAATATATACAATGTATGCCCAACGTGGGGAATATGGGCAAAACTCCTCAGGGGCTTCCTATGCCCAGCAAGTGGACTAAAGGCTAATGATGATGATATGAACATCATTGACGCAATAAGCTTTTAAACCTTAAGCTGATAATTAAAATGAAGTTAATACTTAATTTGAAATGAAATTAATACCTACTTAATTTGAAATGAAATTAATACTTAATTTGAAATGAAATTAATACTTAATTTGAAATGAAATTAATACTTAATTTGAAATGAAATTAATAATTAATTTGAAATGAAAATAATACTTAATATCATTTACGGGATACAGGGTGTTGTAAGAGGCGACTAAACCCGGATCTGGCAGATCGCGGCATGGCGTGGTCTGCCTATACACATTTACATGCCCTGGCCGCCTGGCAGTAGCGTAGCCCCTCAAGAGGAGCCTGTCTCCAGCAGTGGACTGCAGTTGGCTGATGATGATGATAATTAAGCGACTTTTAATCATACGACTTTGTTACAGAATTACCAAGTACTAGACTCCGGTACTTGTAACTAACTTCCTAGTAGTGTTACAGTTTGAGAACTAATCGAGCACCTGGACCATTAACGGGATTACTTTCGCTACTGTTAGTTACTCGAAAACTACAACACCGAAGTGATTACTGCGCACACGAAGAATTCCTTGATGTATATACGTATATATGTGTATATATATTGTACCTACCTAAATAATGATGGGATGAGTAATGTAGTTATTGCATGTAGAGAGAACATTTCAAGGAAAGATATACATATTTGGCATTCAGTGCGCTCTACCTACGTGCTTTGGGACCTAGCGTGACTATACATATATTGATAAAATTTGATTGATTTGTTTTATTGATTGATTGATTGATTTGTTTTATTCCCATAAGTTGATATTTCGATAAGTTTCAAAAATCAATAGTCATTTACGGTGAAGCAACGCAGTGGAAAATGTGTCATAATATGTTCCCGAATTATAAAAGTGTCCACTAAAACAGTATAGAAACGTCTGCAACGGTGCAACGTCGATTCTTGTTAATACCGAGTCTCTTCTTTATAGTTGATCAATCTTGTCATAATTGACTGAGAATTAAACGGCTAGACACGTATGTTTTTCGGGGTGGCCCGACTAGTTTCGGACCTGTACGAGGTCCTTCCTCATGAGCGCCCGCCTGTTGCAGCGAGGTCGCGGCGGAGGGGGAGATTGTCATAATTGATCTTGATCCATAAACTAACTTCACTTTTGAACGTTTTTCGAACGTTTTTGAACGTGAATTAACGTAAAACGTGAGGTAGTTCCATCGCCACGGATCAGATGAGCGAGTCAGATAACGTCTATCCTCATTTTCTCACGGTACCCACACAATTTCGCGAAACAATCAACAGTTAAATATTCACAAATCCCTGGGAAGTGTTGTATTAAAAATATGTATACGGTGAATCGAATATGAACCCCTGTTTTGTAAGTATAAACACACCTATATACAAAGAGATATTTCCCTTGCAAATGTACACATTTGGAATCTAATAAGGGAACATGGAATCTGAGTGGCCTCACTTTTGAAATATTTCTAGAGTTATATGATAATTGTGTGGATTTTGGCTTCTTGTGTATGGAATTATGGCATTCTTTCTAAAGTTTACTAAATAACAAGAAAATGTATTTAGAAATAGTCTGATATTTTAGAATACACAAAATAGCCATATAGAAATTAGACTACACTTTGCTTGAGACAGTGAAACTTATTGCTGTTTATAAAGTTAATTTATAGGCTTTGATTCCGAAAGACGAATGAAATGAAGTAACATCACGCCTGCAATCCCGGAAGAGGTAACAGAGGAATGTAGAACACGCCCACGTTTCACCAGTTAATTTTAAGTCCTACTATGGAATAGGTGGTGAGCGTATTGCCATATACCGGGCACATATCCAGACTCCAAAGCACTACTAGAAAATCTAAATTAGAAAATTTACTAGTGCCCGACCCGGGAATCGAACCCAGGACCTCCCGTTCGGCAGTCGCACCAACACGACCAACGAGGCAAAAAAATATCACCATGATCATCATTATCGTCGAAACCTGCAAGTTATCTCAACTAAAGAATTACATCTTGCATTTTATCAAAGCGTACTAAAGGTTATGACTGTACCCCGGGTTTTAAGTGGGTATTAGCCGGTACCCGATTCGCTCCTAGGCGCGCTATTGAGGGGATCTCGGAACATCCTGTTTTAAATTGCGAGTTATCGTAATTGTTTCATTGTGACAGATTGAGCTTATATCTGTGCGGCCTCACGTGCCATCCGTACGCGGGTGCCCTCCAGCCGGGTCACATGTCCATGACACGTGCTATCTGATACCCGTAACTATGGCAGATATTGGGGGTGAAGTTAACGATATACCATATCAGTTGCAAACGTTTTCCTGGGTTGACTATGTGGTGTTCGTGTTCATGCTCGCCATCAGCGCTCTCGTGGGGGTCTACTGGGGCTTCATGAAGAAGCAGACTACTCAAAATGATTATCTTCTCGGCGGTAGGAACATGAAAGTCATTCCGGTCGCAATGTCCCTTGTAGCAAGGTTAGTATTAGCATAGTTAGCCTGTATTATTTAACGATGGAGGCAAACATTGTGAGGTAGCCTGTATACCTCAGAGTTCTCAAAAGGTGTGGGAAGGATGCCCACCCGCACTTGGTCAGTGTGGCAAGGTTTTGGCCTTAACCATCTTATTCTGAGAGATCTGTATTCCTACAGTGTAACAATAAAAAGTATCGAACAAAATTAAACATTATTATCAACCCATTTTAGCCTACACCGCTGGTTAAGGTATACTCCAAGATTCAGAATTCTTAAGTTAAAACGTAATATCACGTCTGTAATTCTGGAAGAGGTAGGCAGAGGAGTGTAGTCCACTCTAACATTCGCCGTTAACGTTCACGTCCCACTATGGAATAGGTGGTGAGTCTATTGCCATACACAGGGCACATCAAGACTTCGGAACTACTGGAAATCTAAGTTGTAAAAATCCAATAGTGCCGACCCGGGACTTAAACGCAGGATCCCTCGATCAGCAGTCCCGTTAGCAACGAACCGATCAACGAGGCAGTAAACCTTATGCCTAATACATATTTAACTTATTACATATATGCTTAACTTTGCACCCCTAAATAGTGCTTATTCACTCTTCTCTTTGGACAATTCTAAATTGTGCGATTTTGGAAAAATCGTATCTTCCATGGCACGAAAGTTTTGCCACTGATGATCACTCAATCTTAGTATTTATACGTACGCATGTTGTGCTTCTAGAAGTTTCCATTTTATTGCATATACTGCCGCGTTACTAAATTGTCACATAATGTGCCTATCTCTTCGGGGAAATACAGGCAAGTTGGTATATTACGTCACATGTAATGCAATTAAAAAGTAGTAAAATTTTTGTTACTAAAAAATGAAGTGCTAAATACAAAACATCAGTGGTAAATGCCACCCCAATGCTTACTATAATTTATGATCTCGATACTAAAATAGTGATATTTATGTAGTAAGTGTAAGTCGGAGTACTGTGTAATGGCCACCTGCATGTACAAAGTGGGAATTAAGAACAAAAACTCAATCTAATGGGAGGCTAATTTTCAGCAGTGGATTGAGACAGGCTGAAGATCAAAAATAAAAAAAAAATCAAAATTAGTTTTATTAATCTATTAATTACATATAGGAGGATCTCTCCCGATAAGTTTATATAGAAACCTGTGTTTGTGTAGAATTGTAGGATAAAAAATATATGAAAATATATGATAAAAAGATATATGAAGTAAGAGATAAACTACGGTTAATTTAACATAATTCGAAGACAGATAAATTAACTCATGACAAGCAGATTTTCAAATCGTCATTGTCTATACTGCCTACCACATAATGTTATGTCCTAACAGCAACGAAAATACCGCTGCATTACGGCACATGTGAAGACGTTTCAGAATCCCCGTGGACAGATGGGTCGCCTTTGAATATAAATCATTTAATGTGTTTTGTTTCAGTTTTGTTTCAGGCATAACGTTACTGGGCACTCCCACTGAGGTGTACATGCATGGCACTCAGTACGGGTATATAATTATTGGTATATTTCTGATGTCGGTCGTAGTGACACAGGTTTACCTGCCAGTTTTCCACGAACTAAAGATCACGTCTAATTATGAGGTAGGTAATTATAGAATATTGCTTTTAATTTGTTTACGTAGTTTCAGATATACGGTTTAAATCGTATATGGGTAACTATATATTATATTCTCTACAAGTATTTATTTGATTTAATGTTATGTTTACTTTTATACCATCATGCCAGGTGCTTTACGAGATAGACAGAGAGCTTGGAGTGCCATATATTTCTATCCTCACAGAGCTGATGTGCGTTTGTATTAATGTGAATTAAAACTACTAAGTATTACATGAAGCTGTCACTAGTTTAGTGGTATCAGTGCCATTGAGGATTCAATTGGTACCCATTTATCCGCAGTGTGTTCACCAATCACGGTTGTGTCATGGAGTACGATGCAAATTGTTCTTAGCGTCATAAGTGCAGCGGTTATTGTTTCCGTACTTGTTGAGTACCAAGGGTTCCATTCAGAGACATTGTAAGACTGCTTGCAAGCGTAGTTTAGCGCGGCTAATATCATTGAAAATGTTATCAGGGATACAGTATTTTTATGCCGGCATATCTACATAGTTACTATTATAAATGCGAAAGTTTGACTGAACGTTTGTTACTCTTTTATGCTGAATTGGCTGGATATACATATCAATATATAGGTACCTACATAATTTATTACACTCACACATAGAATAAATGCTTACGCTAATAAGTACAGTTATTTGTCATGAGTGAGAATTGAACCCAGCTCCGGCTCGTCAGTAAGTTCAACAATCAATGACCACTTCAGTAAATTAAAATAAGAAAAGATCATACCCATCATTTTTAAATTGTTGATCCTCTTCAAGAAGCAAGAATTTCGTCTTTTTTCTTAAATCTTAAAGCATGCCTATAATAAGTAGTACAATATAAGTTTTAAAATATAAATGTACCTATTTTCACTGACGTTGGGTTTATTGGTTTACTTTCGTTTTCAGTATTTATCAATGAGATTCGACAACAGAGTTCGGTTGTTCGGTTCAATACTTTTTACATTTACATTGGTGAGTGTACATTTTCTTTTACTGTTTGTTGGTTTAATATTTATAGCTGGTTTCTGGACCACCCTGAAAAACACGGCAGGTGTACCTATACAAAAACATTTTACTAAAATTAAAAAATAATTTTTGGGTCGGTTCACAAATCAAAATTCCCTTACAGTCTCATATATACAATTTATTGAATTGAATTGACTTAGAATGATACTTCACTAATTCTTATATTTTTTTGTCGTCAGTTGTCCTCACAGATATCCTTATACAAATTACAAAATTTAATTATTCTTTATTTGTAACTAAACACTTGTATTATTAATGTACAGAAGCGAAGGCTGTTGATAATTTTTTGATTTGAAATTATTTTTCAGATAGGCTGGCTACCTATTGTCATATACGTACCTGCATTAGCGTTTAATCAAGGTATAATACAATTAAAAAACACTTATTTTTTAATTTAGGTATATTCGCATGATATTGTCAAACATTTTTGTGTGTACATGTGCACATGATTACATACGAGTATGTACCGACTTAACTCGCGTAAGATGTTTTCGGATGCCCCGACTTGTTACGGAGCCATTACGTGTAATAATAGTTGGTTCAAAGAAATTTCCTTTTCTCCTTTAATTAACTTTCGAGTAAATTACATTTCGAATTTAAAAAAGGATTTTCTTTTGCATTTATGAGTAATTTTCTTCTCAGTGACCGGAGTGGACATACACGTGATCACGCCGATTGTTTGCTTGGTGTGCATCTTCTACACGAGTGCTGTAAGTAATGCGCACTGTTGGACCAGCTGTTTAACGAGAAATCCAGAAACGTCTTGTCCTTATATGATAACTTGTGTTATTGCAACAGCGTATTACAATAGGCTGCTTTTTCTGCCGTACTTTTTCTGCCGTACTTTTCGTAAAAAACACAATTTTTAAGAAGTGAAGAAACCAAACTTTCGGCCTCGGTCTCAGTTTCGGCTGAAACCTAAACCAAAACTCCCTTAAACATGTTTAAAGTGAACAGTGGTTAGAATTGCAAAGCAATTTTGGGCGTTATCATAAACATGGATAGGTACGGCAATTGCGCCAGATATATAAACCTGAGAGATCTTTATTACCTATTTTTTACCTAATTATAATAATTATCTCAATCAGTCTAGGTAGTTATGTATAATCTAATCATTAATAATTAAATTCGTAGTCTTAACTAAGATAAATTACTATAATTTGTATGATAATTATATGCCTAATTACTACTCAGTAAGTTATTACTTATTTCGCCGAATGTCACACTATAATTCAAGAGCACCCAAGTTTCGAAGCGTCCGATATTTCTAGCCATTGTTTGGCCGAAACCGAAACCGAACTCTTGGTCGGTCACTAAAAAACAATTGTAAACTACAAGAAAGGAATGAGTTTTTTTATACGTTCGTTCAGCAAATGGAGAGAGTGACATAATTATGTACATTTCCGCATCATCATTAACATTTTTTCCTTCTATTGTTAGACACGGATATTCTCTCATTATGAGAAGAGTCGCAGCCATAACTCGCCACGCTGGCCAAGTGACGGCTGGTGGACTTCATAAGCATTAGAAAACAATATGAATACCACGAGCAGGCACGAAATGTATAGATCTAAAAATGTTCTCATTGTAATGTGTTTCATTTATGTTATCAGGGTGGTCTTCAAGCTGTAGTTTGGACTGATGTCATACAGATAACTGTTATGTTTGGGGCGATGGCGTTAGTGGCGATTAAAGGGACCTTTGACGTGGGTGGGGTCTCCGCGGTGTGGCAATGGAACATGGACAGCGGCAGAATCGAAGCTCCTAAGTACATTACATAGACTACAATTGTGTTAGAGATAATTTTACATAAGACAAATCTTTGACAGGCTCTTGCAATATGCATTAGATGTTAAACAGAAAAAAATCCTTTGAACCAAATAAAAATAATTGTGTGCAGCTAAACAGAGGCAAAAAATTTATGTATTTGGGAACCTCTGTCACCTATCTGACATTATTTGGTGACGTTTACGTAAAGAAAAAACGTAACATCACCCCTGCAATTCCCGAAGAGGCAAGCAGAGGGAGGAGTGCTGTAGGTACACACCCACGTTTCACCAGTTACGTCTAAGTCCCATCATGGAATAGGTGGTGGGCCTATTGCCATAATAATATTAATTATTAATTACGATTACGACTACGATTTAAAAAATATTTACATCTGTGGCTAATAAAAAAAGAGTAAAACGCTGGAGTTGTAGACTAGAAAAAGCATGTTCATTTTACAACCATTGATTACTCTTTCCAGTTGGGATCCGAATCCTACTACGCGACACACGATCTGGAATCTGGTGGTAGGCGGCCTCATTTATTGGCTGCAGGCAAACTCAGTCAACCAGACCATGGTCCAGCGATACCTAGCTCTGCCAACCCTACGCGGTGCTAAATGGTAAGGCAAATATTATTTCTATATCATTATATCACTATATTTTATATCATTATGTTACGTCGCGAGAGAAAAATATTTCGACCCTTACAATCCTGACGTGCCGCGTCTACATTCGTCGTTCTCCTCATACATAATCGCCGATTTTGGAGACTTCTAAATCCATTAGCAAATATCTGACCTATTTGCTCATTTATAAGTAAATCACTGTATAAGGAATTTCATATATAGATCAAGTTAGTTATTGAGTTATACACCACCATAACAGCATTCAGTTTTGATGTTGACCAGCATCACTAAAACCTTCTGATCCAAAGTCTTATATTTACGTATTTTTAATACAGTGTGCGTAAAGAGTTTAATTCGAGAACAAACAACAAAACACTGGACATTATAATTTAAACATAAATAAAATAAATTCAATTAAAGTAAATAAATTCTACGATCAGAGGTTTCATAGTTTAACCACATATTAATGTAATTCTGTAATATAACAAGGGATGTTATTTTAAGCTGCAAAAAGATGTTATATTTTTATTTTATTTCAGGGCTGTTTTCTTCTTCTGTATCGGTATATCAGTTCTGTACTGCTTTTGTTTGTACTGTGGTCTTCTGATTTACGCTCGTTTCCACGATTGCGATCCTTTGCAGACCAAGGTGAATAACTAGTTTTTAATTTGTCCTTTCGAAAATATGATCGTCAACCTGTCTGTCAGCCAACAAGGAGATTTTTTGCTTTCAATCTCCAGTTCGAAGAGCACAGCTTCGCGCTTCACTAACGCTGTTGCCTGCCTTGACCATGGGAGTGAGTCTGAATTGATACCATTTCGCAACCACTGGTTGAGTTAAACAATAAACAAAATGGACTTGAACAATGGTCGATAACTTTGGTTGAATTTAAATATCAGAAGTTACATGTTCCATGTCTTTATTTCAGCTGGCGAAAGCTAAAGACCAGCTGCTACCACTGTTAGTGATGGACGTCCTGGGCGATATACCTGGGCTACCCGGGGTGTTCGTTGCCGGGATCTTCAGCGCTGCTTTGAGGTATGTCATTAAATATGAACTGCGAATGACAAATCGCACCGTTTTTGTTTAGACAAGAACATAAACTTTGTTTTATATCAATTGGAGACCATTATGTATGACAGGAGATATATTTGAAAAAAACTGGGTCGATACCTAGTTTTTCCAATATATCAAAAGATATTATAAATATAAGCAGCGAGACCTGATTATCGAGTCGGATCTCCTTGATTTTATTTGCGAAGCCGTTATCTGAGTATTTATCTTGCCTGCTTTTTGTAACACACGGCTTTTTTTCGATTTATGTCTTTGCTGGGATTTATTTTATATGTTGTTATGTTTATGTCATTTAGTCATCTTCTTGCTCATGTCATAAAAAAAAGTAACATCATGCTTGTAATCCCCGAAGAGGTAGACAGAGGAATGTAGAACACTCCCACGTTTCACCGGTTACGTTTACGTCCCACTATGGAA
>DWFO01002990.1:0-12907 GCA_018246595.1 Mimoniades nurscia nurscia | reverse complement strand
GCACGGCGCGCGCGCCTACATCACCTACGCCGACCTGCGCTCCATCCGCGACTTCCGCAACCAGACCGTCATCCCCATCAAGGCGCCGCCCGACACACGCCTCAGTGTGCGTTCTGTTTCTTTACTTACACAATCACTTCAAATATCTCCACTCGACGGAAGCCCAGCCTTGAAACAATTAAGTTTCTGAGTGCATACATATGCTAGGTTTATTTATTAGTGGATAAACCAAAGTTAGTGGAATCCTGAGACAATGTTCTAATAGTTAGCTTATTCATCAATAAATAAACCTAATGAAGTATCCTTGGTACTGAGATAATATTCTCTTGTACCACTCAATCAGATCTATTCAAATACAGCACATGCAGCATCTACCTAAAGCAAACTTTATAAAGGCATTGTTAGATTTACAACAGCATTCATTTGATCTACAATAATAAATGAAATGATCTAGTAAATATGCCTTGTGAAGCATTGAAACTTTCCTATTTCGTCACACACAGTAGCACCCCAAATTGGTATCTGCCAATAACTGGAGTGTTTACTGTAAATTACAGTTAATGTTTATTAGTATCTCAAAAACTGATTGTTGTCATTAGTTTTCTAATATGTCCTTGATGTACAGGAATATTACACAATCATACCATACCTACAGTTTATACTATTTGACTCATACAAGCAAAACATATTATGAAAGGGATATCCTTATATTGCATCAAAAAATAACATTTATATGTACTATATATCACAAGGATGAAAACGACCTGTGTACAGGAGTTATTTAAAAAATTTTTTGAACCGTAATTAAAACCTCTTAGCATAGTTAGCTTTCTTAAAAGTACTATTTCATTTATATTTCTCCACTAAGATGACTTGTATATTGTTACAGGTACCCCACCCAGATGAGAAGGGATACATGATTCACTTGAAGTCAATGTCCGGTGAAATCGAAGTCTACCTCTGTCCAAAAGAACGACCCCCATCGCCGCCGCCCTGTGAGTGGCCAATTTTTATATCACTTTAATTATATTGGACTGAACACTTAATACTTTAATTATATTGGACCACAGTTATCACTTTGTGTTTTCTAACAATTAATGTGATTTCTAAGTGTTTTTATTATGTCTGTAATAATATGTCAATGTTTTTTTGCGTAAAAATAACCACAAATGTTTTCCTCATTTTATGAATGTAAACAATTGATGAGGTAATTAAAATATTCAATGTTCCTTACGGGAAACATCAACTGAGCATTACTAAGTCACTTCAAAAAGAGATTATTATCATACTGTGATCGCTTAGAAAATAAATTAACGTTAAAACAATTGCCCTCCTTGCATTATTATAGCTGCAAATCACTACACTGAATACTAATTATGTCTGGGGCATTAGTATTCAATATACATTCCCATGTCAAATAGTTCTGGCCGTTCGAAAGTATCTTAAGATTAATTTTATGTTTATTTTCCACATTATTCTCATTTATTATTTGAGCAACTTGTGTTATTGATGATTTTAATTCATTCAGCTTAATATACTCCATATTTACGTTCACAGCGTCTGGGCTGTTGCCGTCGGACCCGTTACTAGAAGACAACAAGGCGTTCCTGGCGCCGCTCATAGCGCAATTACAATCCATGCCTTCTAGTTCCATTTCCGCGGAGTTCACGTGAGTGAAGCCATCACATATCATGACAGTAATAGTTGCGCTTGCATTGAATTCCAGTTTTAGCTTGCCTGGTACAAATTTAATATACATCTTTGTGAAGAGTTTATAATTGTTATGTAAAGTTGGTGTGTTGCTGTTCATGGGCGTTAAATTACTACAAAGTACTAGTACTATCTTATTGGTTGAGTGGATGCAGTGGAGACTGTTAGCCAAGAGTATCATTGGGTTCAAGCCAAAAATATCAGAAGTGACACAGTGTCTTGATTTGTCTCTGGTAAATAACTATATGCTTAGATGCTTACCTCCTATTTTCCGGGGTGTATAACATAACTGATGAAAAGAGGAAATACAGGTGTTATTTTTGGTTATGTTTTGTTATATTGTGTAAAATAGTGCTCATACTGATTCCATTCACTTTAAGAGAAACACGAATTTGGGTCACATCTGTTCCACTCTTTATATAAAACTTCAAAAAAATGCTTGACACGATATTGTCGATTCCACAGGACGCCGATTAAACGCGAGCCGGAGGAGGAGCCGGCGGCGGGCGCGGCGCGCGCGCTCGTGCGGGCGTCGCCCTGCGTCACCGACCCCACGCTGCCGCTGGCCGCGCCCGCCGCCGCGCCGCCGCCCTGCGCGCCGCTCTGCACGCCCGACAGTCAGTGCACCGCTTATTTACTATTAAGAATGAACACAAGCTCAATACAGCGACAGCTTAGTAATTTAGTAGTCATATCTCTCATTCAGGAGGTGAAACCTAGTGAGCACATTTTTCTTTGCAAACTATATGCGTTCTAAGTTAAAATTTCACTCGCCCATGCAGAAAGCATTATAAGGATCATACCATAGATCTTTCTAACCCGTTTTGATGGCAGTATGACAGGCTTTAACCTTTCACGTTTGGGCGGAAACCCCCGTCAAAACGATTGTACCATTGGTGAACACTGCTGGAGTGTGTGTGTCGTGCGGCAGGGGGCGGCGCGCGCGGCCGCCTGCGCAACGCGCTCATCGCCGACAGCGACGACTTCGCGCCGCTCATGGGCGGCGCGCGCTTCCAGCTGCAGACCGAGGACCAGGAGTCAGGTACCGCGCGCCGCTGGCACCTCGCCTCGCTACACCTCTACCTATCGATGCGAATATAATCACATATCCTAACATTACTGACTACTTCTAGAACATTCCACCATACTAAAACTAGGATGTACTAGGATTGAGTAATGAACATATCCACATTTTTATTTTAACAATCATGTCTCGTAGGCAAATAGTAACATTAACCCCAGTACATTGTATATACACATGGCACATAAGAAATGTAGTGATGAACATTTCAGATCGAATGTACCAAATTTTAGTTAATCTTTTTTTTTAAATTTAAACCCTAAATTAAATACGAGTTCACCTTTTTTTTTATATCAATGAACTGGTATATTTGTGTGAGTATAGGTAAAAGTTGTATAGCATCCATGGTACGATTAAAGATGTAAACACTAGCCTAGACTAATTCATCCCCAACAGGTGGTCACATCGTCGGGTGTCGAAGGAAGAAGTGTGCGCGTTTTGTGGCTAGCACTCGGACTGTGCTTTGTGTGTGGACAAGTCACATCACAGTCAGAGTTCTAGCTACACGACGCGGCGGTGGCTAGCGGCGGAGGAGTGCATTGACCATTACCTATCATTATCACCGGGGTCGCATTGTGCGGGTGCCGTCACGGCTGATGTTGCATGCTTTCCTATTACCTACTACTCACGACACTCGCGCCGTACTCATCCCTTATCTATGTCGCTTTACTAACTTGTTGTGTAACGATTGTATGCGGAAACATGTATGTTTGTGTCCGGTGTATATCAGCAGGATCAGTCGCTATTGCAGGAGATGTATAACATGATTGGTGAATGTAAGTATACTACACTCCTCTGCTTAACTTTTTGGGCAACTATTTTATTTAATTTGCCTAGTGTGTCAGTTTCTTTTCACAATAAAAAAAAATAATGGATTAAAGTTTCATTTTTGCTCTTCACGTAAGGATAGTGATTTTACCGAATTACCGATTATGATTAATTACCAATATGGACCAATAAACTAATTTTTTTTTTAAACTTGAGAGGCGTGTTTCCCATAAAATCGTTATTTCATATTTGTGAATTTTGTTTTCAATCTTTGTGTATTTTATTGTGGAACAATTGTCTCAGTCTACACATTTTTGGGTATAGGGCTGTGTATATAATATAAATATTTATATAATTATGGCAATAATTTTAATTATGGATTGGAAAACTTAATTTAATGATTTTGATGTTATATACTTATAGTTGAGGTGTGAATTCAGTATAGATTAAGAGTTTTGAGGGTATTAATATGGTTTACTTATCAATATTTACTACTCATCAAGATATTAAAAGACAGGATGGTGTATTGTGTTCATAAAATCTGTAATAATAACATATCATTTAACCACTGCATAGTTATATGGGCATGGCTAGACTTATTATATGATTTTAATTAGAGTATGTTCATAAATATCCAAAAAATAAAATAATTATTAGACATGCGCAAAATTTTACATCAAAGTGTAATGTGATATCACATTACATTTCGCTTCAAGTGATATTACATTACAACATCACACATCACTTCAAACACCACTTGAAAATGTTGGTTCTGGAGTGCAGGAAGCTAATTTGCCTAACATGCTAAGTGTGAGCAGTGCAGAATAGTTTCCGAATAGCTATTTCGGCAATTTCGCTCTTCACTCTTTGTCTTATTACATATCACATTAATCATACCTCACGACGTACTTCTCGTGGACCTGAACCGAACGGTGCGTATCGGCGTGCTGCGGCTCTGTGTAATATTACATTAATATTAAAGTTATAAGTGATGTTTAACTCGGTCGAGTAATATGTCATGTTTTATTAAGCGGTCGGGTGATATCACATGTGATTAATTACTGGCATTATTTTCACATGTCTAATAATTATGTATGGTCCAACTGTACTGTTCTCATACAGTACCTGAGTACATTCAAAATTGAAATAATATTTCAATTTCACATGATAAATTACAGGCGATAAATAACATGAGAACCATTGAAAAAGAGAAAGAATGTCCATACCTTTCGACATTACACAAGTCTTGGCTATGCCCATAGTTATACATAACGAATCATAATTTCGAGTGCGTGAGTGTGTGTACAAAGCGTGCCGGTGCGGGGGCGGCGGGCCAGGGCGGGGCCGCGGGGCGGGGCCCGTGAGCCGGGTCCCGTGTGGCTGCAGTGCGGTGTAGCACCATGGGATTCAGCTCACGGCGCCCGCCACTAACATCACCTAACGACATCTACTAATCCACTGCAACCATCGATAACGACGCTGCTCCATCGTCTAATCGTCTAATCGTCTAACCGTGTTCGGATGTTTCACCGGAGGACGCTGCGATGCCTTGATTTACGGGTCGATGTAGCCTTGAAGTTGACAATTATTTTTTGTCTCAATTACATTACAAAAACGACGACCTAGTACTTTCCTCTCTTCATTTGCCATAATGTCGTATAACGTCTCCAATAGGAATGGTAAGAACGTTTATTAATTTACATGCATATTCACAATTTCTAGTCATATTTTTCTCATGAAATACAGCTAATATTTTGGCGTCGCCATCCTCAACGTTAACATCGACCCGAAAATTTGTTTTATGTCCATAATAACGCGTGCACAAAGCGAAATTTGACCATATAATCACTCATAATAATTTACATTAACCAAAGAAATAAGAGAAAAAGATGGCAGACCGTGAACTATGTACATATTTTAGTCGGTGATGGGTATCTCTTATGTTTGGTATCATTCATGTGGTTTCGGTCCAATTTAGTTTTGGCTCTGCCCTATATAAAAATGTGATCGCGTCTTTTGCCTTCGCTTAGCCTGTCAATTTCAGCAATAGCTTTCTTGTCGGTTTCCAGTCATCAGTGTGTGTGTACAGGTGTTGAGGTGTGAGACGCAGTGTCACTTCTAAAAAATTGTTGTCCATTAACGGTTAATATTATTGTCATTTAAAGTGTGCCGGCAGATATAGCCACATATAAATGTGCTCTACTTGATTAGCATATGCCATTTGTCTATTCCTATGTGTATTTCAATGGGAAATAAATGAATTTAATGTACAGGTTTTATGAGCCTTGATGCGGTGTTAGTTATTATAAGCACCTTACAACCTATATTAATTAATTATCTGGATGCAGTGACAAGGTGGTAGAAATTTATTCATTTTGTGTTCCGTTGAGGTATTATTTTGATTTGCTGATCTGTGGACTAATTTTTGTCACATACAATCTAGACTTATATAATTGAAGATTGGTTGTATATATGTATTATATCATACAATGGAATAATGGATAAACTATTTAAGTTAATATTAGTGCATAATTAAATCTGCTATATGGAGTATTTGCTATCCAATGTTAATTTGTTTCAAACATTTCAAAAGGTAATGAGACAATTATACAGTACTTCAATCTACGATTCAGACACTTTCGATTATGGATATTAGCTTTTGAAGAAATCATAAAAGTAAAATACAAGTAGATAAATAACTGCTTTAGTTTTACATTATCATGTGATACTCTATCAGTCAGTCATATAAGTCTTTACCAGAAAATATTTGAAACTTCTATATCAGATTCGGTTGGGAATAGAATTTTACTTCTGATATTGGGATAGATTTGGTTACGATTACGGAGATTTATAATGTCCCTGGTGTATCAATAATATGACATCCAGCAGGCACACAACAATCAGTTGTTCTACAGAAGCCCAACTCAGCAATCTCATGCATTTGCTCCAGTGAGCTACAGGCTTGATCTAGGCTAGGTTAAATGTTCCCTGAAGTAAAAATCACTTCACTAATTATATATAAAAAATGTTAGTAATATGATAGTAGCAAGAAAGATATGGGCGTGCGCTAGTTTGAGGAACAAATTGATTCAACCAATATTTTTAGAAGTGACACGTGTATAATAATGTTGTAAAATTTTTCTAATAAAATTGTCTCTAACTATGTACATTTTTATATATTTTCTGATGTGTGTTGTTACATGTTTAAAACTATTTTGTGCAATTTTTACTATACCGTGTTCCTTTGTATATAAATGTATCTTTTTTATTATTATTATCAATTCTGGGTCTACATACATCATGTGATTTATTACTTGCAAAATTTCTTAATCAAAAATTTTGTTTTGATTCTGAAATGTTCTGTAAATCTACATTTGTATTATGTGCTTATTAATTAACTATGTTTGAAATATGTAACTTCACAATAACAATGATTTAATTTATGGCGCGACCTGTCTAGCCACAAGCTACATGCCCTGGCCTGCGCTCTGGGTGCTGTGTGGACCGCAATAGGCTGATGATGGTGATGACGACCATATTTATAATGATGATGTCCATACAAGCTAACATCGGTGCACGACGCTTGTTTGCAGAGCCGCTGGAGTTGGAGCCGTTCCTGGCGCTGGAGCCACCCATGTCGGCCAGCGACTACGGCTTCTGCCTCGACCACGACGAGGGCCTCTCGGAACTATTCGACTTCCAGTTCTAACGGTGTCGTGATCGTGCAACTAGTGCTAAGTGGAACACTCTTTATATGTACAGTGATGGAAACTCTAGTGCCGCCACCAGTTGGCACGATAAACGTAGTCATTTCAGCAGAGCTGAAGGTCTTTTTTTGTACTATTGTATGAAACGAATTCGTCTGAAATGTTCCGTAATAAAACGCACCACGTTCATTTTTTTCCCTTCTTCATCGATATGTTGTATGTACGTACGTATGTGTATATATGTATGTATGTGTGTGTGAGTGTGTGGTACGCGAGTGTGTCGATGTTCTCACATATTTATATTTGTGTAGCTGTTAGCGTTAAATATTCTATTCATCAGTTTAATAAAATCGAAATGGGTGTTTGTAATAGTAATCTGTCGTGTAAACTAAATTAAGGCGCGCATGGCTGAGATGTTTTAGGGATTGGGATAATACGGGTCATAGCGAAGGCGTCTCGATCGGCGTTCACGTCTATTCAATATTTAATATAGCAGTTTTACGATACAAATTCTATGCAGTTCGTCGACGGCAGACCGCATCGCGATTTGAAGTAACGTATCGTCAATTTTACCTTTGATCGAAAACGGTAATAAAAATAGCTTGTCCTTATATGTTTAATTTCCCCATATCAATATTGCTCGTGATCCGCCCGGTGCGTCACCTCTTCTTGAAAGTAAAACTATACGCTCAGTCTAGTGCAATAATAATGACATAACAGCTGATGTGTGCAGCACATTCTAGAATCTTCCATTTCATTTTAATTTTTTTTTAATGTATGATGTTACTCCTTCCGAATGATTATTTATTAACTCGTTCGAATGTAATGAGTGTTCTTATTTTGCATCTCATATTAATTGTTATAAATTGTTTTCGATCGAATTTCTATTCTTTGATTGATTCTCCATTGATTTTCTATAGTCTCGAACGAATTGTAATTGCCTTTCATTAGAATCGGACAACACCCGTTTGAATACAATTACAAATGTACATATACATGTATTTGGGTATCGGTATAATGTTTTTCCGTAACATCTACCGACTATAATATGCTCATCGATCACGCGCTCTACATACTTCACAAGTTTCATTTGTACACGGTGAACTGATTATTATATACCTGTATATAGATAGTATCACATGCGATGGGGTACGCGCGCGTGCACAGACTCCGACGTGATGAACGGTGATATCTTAGCGGCCTTCGATTTTACTTGTAAAGCTAGCTGTAGTGTTGGGGCGCGCCCTCTGCCTCGGATATACTGTCGTTTGCCAAATATTTAGTTGTTAAATATCTGAAATTGTTTCATGTTATTTATGCTCCGTTATTGTGGCTCCTCCTTAGTTGTCATTGTAAATAGTCCCGGGCCCGAGACGGGCGAGCCGCCCCTGCGCACCCCGGATACGGGTTGGACCGTCGCCCGCGCGCTACGGGTGGGGGAGGTGCACACCGTGACGCGACAGTGGTGGGGTGACGTCGCAAGTTCGCCGCTCTCGGGCCCGACAAATCCGATTAGTGTACAGCACAAATTCATTGTAAAAATATTAATAAGTGCATATCAAAATAAATGTAATGTTAGAATTAATTTATAATGCACGTCGAGGTGGGCGATTCAGTCGACCCTCAGGGGGGCGAAAGGGGGGGGGGTTTAGGTGCGTTTTATAGAGAATCGGTTGTAACCCGAACGTACAGTCCAAATTTGATTTCGATGTCTTCTTTTTTTATATTTCCTGGTTATAGATTTCTTAATAGAAAAGACTGTTTAAATTTTAGGATGATGTTTATACAATTTTATTTTGGCGCAAGAGAAGAACTATTTAGAGTTTTATCGAACTTAACAAGTGATGAGTCCCGCCAGACACCCTGTTAATTATATAGTATTAATGTTGGCGATTTTGTAATAATATTATTTATAAAAAAAAATTCCTAACGCGCTAGTTGTTATTAGTTTCGCCTTAAAATCCTAAACCTAAAAAGTAATTTTAATTCTAAATTTTATTTAATGAAATTCTACCTTTAATGGAAATGAATTTTTAGCTGTTTTTTTTTTGCCAAATTACTTTGAAAATTAAGTTTTATTTCGTTCTTTTCTTAGCTCTTCTATTTTTGTTAGTATTTTTATGTGAAGAAATAACGCGAAGGAAAAACAAGATAAAATGTGCAAACATAATGAACAATTTCGGCGTCGCCTCTCCGTTTTGTAATTTAAGTTTAATAACATTGTTAATATTGAGAAACGTTTATAAATAGAAGTTACCGTCGTGACATAGGTTCTAACAATCTTATCACTTGTACTTTGTCTTTGTATAATAATAAAAGTAGTCGCAGAGGGAGCTATAATGTATATTATAGAAATATAATATTACAATATATTTTCTATAGTAACGCTCGAGTGACGCGCACACCTAGCTATAATATATATACATACTCGTATATCTCATTATATATATACATATAATATATATAATCATATATCTCATTGTTTCGTCGTCACAATATGTAAATGTATATAGCGAGACATATCTGTATAGCAACAACGCAAGCAAGACATATTATTGCGCAGTAATATTCGCAAAAATTTTATAGCATAGCTACCGTCTGCGGTAGTTCGCCAAGATATTATAGCATAATATATTATTGGTATATATTATAGTTCCGTTTGTGAACACCTTTGATCTTTTCAAAGTCCTATGTGAGACAACCGTTTTCTGTATTGGTGTCGTTTATAACACAAATCTGGGGCCAAAACATACGAGAAAGGAAGTACAAATTATCAATCAAAATTTTTCTCGTACTTAAGTTTAAGGTTTTCATACGCTTCCATAATTGGTTTTATATATTTTCTTTGTTAACTCATATCATATCACTTGGTATTTGTTTGTTGTGTGTTGTCTGTTTTGTTGTAGTTACCGAAATTTGGATCCGTGCCCGCGTTTCTTTACTCGTGCCTGTCGTATAAATTATTATTTCCCTTTTGTTTATATGTGAAATGTGAATCGATAATATGCGTAATATGAATTGGCCGTAATCCATACGAGAAATAAATATTCGAGCTTCAACATTGATTGGGAGTATGTACCGATTGTGTTGTGTAATGTTCCACGTGGCGACACCTGGCGACGGACGCGGACATTACACTAAATGTTTTTTTCTTTGTTTAAATGTATATGTGTTAATATTAAGACCTCATTGTTACGCTTATAATAAATTCATGTGTCGCAGTTCGTTTCAAGAGGCTCGCCGCTGCCCGTGTTCTCTGGGATGAACTGCCGAAGGTATGAATGTCATTGTATATATGGTATGATACTGTTACAACGAGTTACGACTGCAAGCGCGGCGGCCACGGAGCCGGTAGGGCGGTCCACAGGGTCTACAGTGGGTGTGGTTTCGAATGCCATATATTTTTTCACATAAATCGATTTTATATCTCGAATCCACTAATCGATCATAGATCACATGTGCGATCGATAGTCACACATTATTATAGCACGTTTCAAGTTTGATTGTGAGACAAAAGTTTTTTGTCGATTATTTGTCGATAAATTTTTTTTTATTCGCTTTGTCCAAAAACGTCTGATGCGGGACTACCACCACCGACCTGATTTGTTTATAGTTTTCCGAATAACTTCGCTTGTAAAGTACTTATTTTTTTTTACAAATGAAAATCACATGTTGTAATGTTAGGACGTAACATTGTGTGCAACTCAATTCGTCAACGTGTGCTTTGTGTACAATTGTGTAGATGAACAACAGTGAAGAGCAGGCCGAGTGATCGTAACAGGTGTATTGGACATTTTGGACGACGGCGTGTTTTGTGTAATACTGTCTGGTATAAAATAAAATTTAAAAAAAAATGAAGGTGCAATGTTATAATTATAATGTATTTATGGAGCGCGTCGGCGCCACTCTGGTATTCACTTGTGTTGGAAGACTGAGGTTGATAATTCCAGTTTCGATAAACGTGCGAGTTATTTGTTGATTGAATTTAAATATAAAGTCATATATATAGTTAGGTTATATTTTTTAATAAATATAATATTGAGATATGTAATATACATGTGATTTTGATTTTGCTTTTAGTCCTCATTAAATGTAGGTATGTGAAGTGACAAGGGTGAAGATAATAATGGCCATGTGATCGACTAGACGTTTTATTAGCATATTTGACTTTATACTTGTGTATGATATATCCCGTCACTGAGGTGTGCAACAAAAATTAATAACTGAAGAATATTCAATTATGGTAACAAAGTTATATTAAATAAAATATGAACAATAACAAAACTATATCTGGCACTAAATTTGTACGATTTAAAATTAATATTACACATATTATATGTACATCTTGGTTCAGTCTCTTATGAATTCGTCAATGGGGAAGTTTTTGAAGGATTTGCTCCAGATGTCGGTGAAGGCGGTGCTGACGAGGTCGTTGATGAGTGGTCTGATGACGGCGAAGCCGGGCTTCCACGATGCGTTAATCACGCGGTCAAGCATGCGCTCTGGGGATAACATGAACGAATAAATAAAGCATGTTTAAAAATGATTAAATTGTGTGAGTCGGCTGCCTCGTATGTCGAGTGGTTGATTGCAAACTGATCGGAAGGTCTTGGTTTCAAATCCTGGCTGGGGCTATATTCTATTTTCTAAGTTATATTTTCTAGCAGAAGTATTTAGTGGTGGCGGAGTCCGGATTAGTGCCGGGATGGGAATTCCCAGTCCCTATTTCATACTGCACTCCTGTGCAGTATGAAATAGGGACCACCTGCACCTCTTCAGGAATATTACAAACGTGATGTTAGATGGTCTACTGTTAAAATAACACGCACTAAGATGACGTTTGTTGGTTGCGATCAATAGTGTATTTAAATTAGCTACGGTATCGTAGAAATATAAGGGTAGGATCACTCTCGTCGAAGTAGGTATACGGAATTTGTTTGGAAAATTTTACGTTCTTCATCTACGATCATAGCGCTAGTAATATTGTATATATTTAGAAAAACGCTATTCCGCCAGCATCGCTAGTCGTGGCATGTTGCTATACCGTACCTAGTATACTCCTGCCCCTGAGAAGGTTGCCCACGTGGATGTCCATGTCGCCGATATGGTCCACTTCCACGCGCACGTCGACGCCGTCTCCGTTGCGCTTGATGCGAGTGGTCTGCGAGTAGTCCCGCAGCGTCAGGTTCCAGCGTCCCGAGCGCAGTACGCCGAGACCGAAGGCGTCACCCTGCCAACATGTGCACATGGTAATTTTGGGGATCTTAGAACGAAAACAAAGAAGCGTAGGTGTACGTAGGTAGCGTAGCGTTTATAGTGGTGTACAATACCTGAAATTCGTAGTCACCGTTCAGCCACTTTTCAGGAAAATACTGTGAATAAATGATCCGTTGATTCTCCCAATCTGTCCTGCAATAGAATTTTAGGAGGATTTCAGAAGCCACAATGAATTTAATTCAAATTCAAATTGTTTTATTCATTATAATGTATATACATACACTCAATGAAAGTCATGTTTTCGTCATTGTACTGTACCGGGAGAAAAAAGCCGGAGAAAAAAAAAATCCCAGCACTCTTTTAAATGACAAAATTAAATAAAGTTAGCCATGATGCAGTATGGCTACAGTCCGATAATGGGCAC
>DWFO01002989.1:0-12908 GCA_018246595.1 Mimoniades nurscia nurscia | reverse complement strand
CCCGACCCGGGAATCGAACCCAGGACCTCCCGTTCGGCAGTCGCACTTGCAACCAACACGACCAACGAGGCAGTCAAGTTAATAAAGTAAATTAAAAGTTAATTTGTAAATGGGTGTTTATAGGTTTTGATGGTCTGTCACAGTAGGTACTCACAGTATATTGTGGTCCGTATAAAAGTTGTAATGTTAAATTGGCTGACGCCAACTTCAAAAATAACAATAGTTGTGCCTACATTATATTATTATCGTAATAATTTGATTGACTTTAACGACTTATTTTTTTACTTTTTAGTTCATTTTAACTTGGTTCCTCATGAAATCGGTTTTTTGTTTCGTTAAAATTTTTGTTTATAAAAGGTGCAATAGCATACCTACGGAGTTTCTTTCGCCGCTTCTTGACCTACGTTTGGCGTGGTGTTTTTGACGTACAAAGAAAACTGTTCTAATGAACAAATTTTGAATAAATGACATTTGAATTCGAATTTAGTTGTGACGTGATTTGGAGGTTATGAGTTCAATTTCTATTTAGGACCAATGTTTATTTCGTTTAATTTTAATCTAGTTTTTGATGACATTGTCTTTGCAAATCAGTATCCACGACACGGCATGTCGAGATGGGCGAGTAATGGGCATATCTTATTAATACATGGATCGTTTGACTGACGATCTTAGGCAGGTGTATGGTAGCGTCTGGAGAATATCCATGGAGGATCCCACAGGATGTGCTCGAGGGACAACTTAGGGAAGGCTTAACTCTAGCAGTGAAACGCTAAGGGCTGATACGACGATGAATACATTATTTATTCTGCTATATTTTTGTTATTAGAACACCCCTGTGTTAGAACCTTAAAACAATTGTATGAGAAATTTGACCAATAAGTACAGCTTCCCTTCCAGGCACTCGTGTTCGCCTAATAGAGATCGCGGAACGGTCTTAAGAAGCGCAATATCCATTTATGGTATACCGTAGTGCGCACAGCCATCCTAGCCATCCTTATTTTATTGCTAGCCAGTTCAAACTGCGGGACTTGCGCACAAGCGCTGTAAGGTACCTTATTAGAATGCCTCCAGCTACGATTGTGCATTGTTAATTCGTTTAGAACAACATGCTAGCTAATCGTGTTCGGTTAAATAGAAGGAGAAGCTTCATTTAACTTTGAACGGTATTCTTTTGTGGTTTCGAGATATTGTGAAGATGCCGCCCATAAATGACAAGTTTCTTAGTATTTTACTAGACATGTACAAAATATTGTATTGAATTACACCAATACCTCACTTTGCGTCGTGGTTATGTTCCAAGAAAACACGACGCAGATTGAAACGACCCAAAAGTGAATTAAGATTTTCTATAGCAAACCATGTAAAGATCGAAGATAGGTTCCAGGGTTACGAAAATACTACTTTTAAAAAAGAAAATTGAACAAAGTAAAGATTTAAAAAACAAAAATAATATAAAATTTTATTACATAGGTACATACAAAAAACAAAAAAAAACGTATGCAATTAATTTATGAAAAACAAAATTAAAATTAATCACTGTCTGATGAGTCCATAGTCATCATTATGTCATAGTCATCATTCATGCAAGATGGTTTAACCTCCTCCCACGAATCGGAAATAATTTCTATGGCTTTCATAATGTTGAACTTTTTTTTTAAATCATTAATTTGGTAAAAAAAATTACAAATGTATGTAAAAAAAACATAACTCTGCCAATAAATAAATTGAAAAAATATTTACCTTTTTTGTAACCAGAAACAACACGTAAAAAATTATATAAATTTATTATTCTCTTTTAAAAAATCACAACACACTACCTAATTGAAACTGAACTCTAAAATTAGCAAAGCAAAGTGAAAATAAAACTGTAATAAAATTGAGTTGATTTTTAGTTAGAAAGGGAATCCCCGAGTTTTGATGGCATGGCGCAATTAGAAACAAAAGTGTTGCCATCTTTTAGAAAATAAGAAAATTTCAAAAAAAAATTGAACCCAAAACAACGCAACTTCGAAAAAAACGCAAAACGAAACGACGCAAAGGGAGGTATTGGTGTATATAAGAACAGATGACCACTCATAACAATATGATAAAAAAAAACCTATTAGAACTGGTTTAACATAATAATATTGCTATATAAAGACTTCTGTTATTTGCTCTGAGAAATATGGTTGTCTATAAAATTAAATACCTTTAAAGTGCATATATAATTAAACACCTTTAAAATGTGTATAAATTATTAGTTTAAGAATAACAAAAATGTATAACTCTTGCCACTATTGTGTAACATCATCTAATTTTGAAGAATACAATAGTACCCTACCTGGTATTTGAACCCAGGACATCTCGAACAGCAGTTAGGCTTGCAACCACTTGAACAATGAGGGTCCATAATAACTAAACAGAAGTTTTGTTCTTATCGAAATTATTAGCTATATGGCATTTCCTTATTTTAACTAATGGAACTAGAGTTAATGACAAGGAAATATATTATATATATGTAGTAATAAATAGTATATGTATAGTATATGTAGTAATAAATAAATATAACATTACAACTAGTTCCCACAAAATTGTTAATTGTCTGCCTGTCTATTACGTACCTACCTATATAATTATAATATGTTCACATATACACAGATGTATGGATCTGTCGTCAACCACATGAATTGATATATTATTGTCAGTTTTATAATTAAATCTCAGGACATCTCCACACACAGCCATCTGATTCCAAACTAAGTGTCAAGAGAGCTTGTGGTGTTGTAACCAGATGGCTTATAAACTACATATAAATATATACTTAAATGGTTTTTTTTTCTAACACCCAGACATAGAACAAATACTTGTACTCATCACACAAGTATTTATTCTGGGTGGGAATTGAACCAGTCAGGTCGAAGAGTGCACCAACGGGCCTGTCAATTTATATCATTTTTGAGATTTCCTCTAGTAACACAAGTAGATTAATATCATTACATAGATAGAATATCGTTAACTGCCCCATTAGTAGAGGTGCACATGTGCCTGCTGTTCAAGTGGTCCCGTGTTTAAGCCCCGGGTGGAGCACTATTGGACTTTTCTAATTTCAATTTTCTCGTATGAACCTGTTCTGAAAAATAAACATTGTAATATTAATTTTTCAGACGAGATTCAGAACAGGCTGATGATGATGATGAAAATAAATATAATAGAATATTGAACATAGTAAGAATGTTTCTATGGTTTTAATTGCTACGGGTATGGAGTATTTATTTTATTCCAGGTTCTTCAACTGTTGCATGCTTGGTCTATTGAGTACCCGAAAGAAACTAAATTCAAAGTTGCTTTCGACATGCTAAAGAACCAGGGTGTAATTAAGGAGACCCCCCCTCCTCTGCCACCGGAAGATGTCCCTGTAACTTCTCGTCCTCGTGAGAAGAGAGCGGTTTTTGAAGATGAAGAGAAATCAAAGTTATTACAAAAACTGCTTCAAAGCAAAAAACCTGAAGATTTGCAGACTGCTAACAAACTTATCAAAACAATGGTCCGAGAGGCAAGTCTCCCATTTATATTTCAGTACTATTGTTTGTTTCAATACTTTTCAATAAAATTTTCACCTTTTATTAGAATAAAATCATTTTATTTTTACTTTTAAAAAATATATCGAAACAATTTTTGAAGTCTACAATCTTTATAAGTCAACTGCATTAGGCACATTTGTAATATTTGAATTATTTAGACCTTCACGAAGAAGACCTTCGATCTATATACAAGTCTATATTTAATTGCGAAAAATACAATTGGTTTTTTTTTCAGGAGGAACGCAGGAACGAAGCCAACAGTCGGCGCTCGAAGGAGGTGGGCCACGCGTTGGACAGCGCCGAGTTGTTGCAAGACATGTTGGATCACGCTTACGAGACGTCTCCCGAGGAGGACCAGCTCATGGAGGAGCTGTATAATACTTGCACTCGTTATCGGCCTATACTCGAGCGCATGGCGTACGGCAGCTTGGGGGCTGCAGTCCTCAGTAAATACACAATATATATTATTAAAGTAGAATTATGCCCAATTTTAATCCACTGGCTTAAATCGTATGTAGGACATATAATAGTTTTTCTTGTTCGTTTATTCGCTAGCTGATCGTGAGTTATCAGCCATCATGGTGAGAGTACCTAGTCATACTTAACCAGCCAACCGCCGCTCGGGGAGTCTCATTTCATGCACCCCACTATGGTATTATATGTAGTAATTATAGCGAGTACTCATTATTAAATAATGAGTATTTACGATTTATGTGTGTGTAGTGCTCATGATAACAATATTTATTACGTTACGTTACTCATAAAAACAATGTTCATTACTGATATAAAAATAACTCATTCTGTGATATAGATTACTTCTGTTATAAAATAGGTTACTGTTGGTGGATGAGATGTATTTAATTGGAATGAAAAAATTATCTTCGATTTGCAGATCAAGTGTTGCTCGCCGGAGATGTGCTGGATGACGTGATTGATAAATATGACGTATACATCAGGGACAAGAAACTGCGAAAAGAGCTAGGACATCCAACGCGTATGGATTTCGCCAACGCTATGAATGGCAAAGACGACACCGAAGGTACTAGAAAGGCTAGGAATTTATTAGACGAATTGGGCATATATGATCAAAGAACACTTTCGTGCGCTATCGTAGAGCTATTGAAACCAATGCCCCAAAACTTAATGCAAGACAGTAAGTATTGCAACACAAATTATTGGATTACTTAGTTGTCATTCATAGCCAGTTATTTTATGTTCAAAGTGTAAATATGCTTTATAAGGCTTATATTATGCACACTACTTAGGTGCAGAGTTGATTATAATAACTTGTAAAGATATATAATTTTATCTGTTATAGTTGTTAGGATAATTTAATTGAGAAACGATGGGAGTGTATATTGCATAATGTCTTGCAATAACTGGCTGCTAATGTATTGTTTATATTTTTTTTTAATATTCAACCAAAAATTTGCAGATGATGATGATGATGAACTTCCGTCTGAAAAAGAAATGAGAGCAGAAGGATGGGATGAACTAGACTCCCTGGGGGAACAATTGTTGAAACAGTCTTTACCAAAAAATGCGAAGCGGGCTGAAAGCTTTAATAGGTGAGATTACTGTTTGTAAGTTACAGAAGAGAGACACTTATATTTTGCAATAATTTCATTACGCTGTAAAATAAAAAATGACATGCGTTGACGGAGGTGTTATCTTACTAGTGTTAAATACACGGAATACAACATTTTAATACATTTGATTGGCTAAATACTTTCTTGAACCTTCTGAACATAACACTTGTACGCATTGGGTACCATTTTAGACATATTGCATACAACTTTGAAAGAAGAAAACATGCAGAAGGACATAACACCTTCATTTATGTAATAAAGTAAAAAAAAGTTACATATAACTTTTCTCAAATTATGTCTTACATTTTGATTTTAAAAGTTAAAGTGTACTGAATAAAGTCTTCATTGTTTCAGTAAACCTGGAAAGAAAATACCGATGAATGCTTTGGAAAAGCCAAGTGCAAATAAAGATCCACAACCGTCATCTAATGGTGCACTGTTTGATTTAGACTTCTTTACCAAACCACCCAGCAAGCCAGTGACACCGTCGGTCGCACAAACATCCCAGGCCACTATGTCTAACGATGACCTAATGGTGGATATAAGTATTGACTCAGCACCATCCAATAGTAATAATGCTCCAAAAACTGATAACCTCATGGATATGTTGGATTTGGGATTACTGGGTGATTCTAACAACACTCAGAATGGAGCGAATGGGGATTCAGTTAACGAATTTGTAAAGAATGGCCCTGTTCAGGAGAAAAAGCTCCAAACATTTGAAGTGAAGCCACTGACTGACATATTCATTATGTTGCCAAGTGTTCAGCCCAGCAAGGTGCCTTCCAAGGTTGTATTCGAGGAGGAAGGAGGACTCTCTGTTGTACTACATTTCTGCAAGAATAAGCCAAGGCCTGATGTATATGTTATCGTTATTTCAACAACTAGCAAAAATACATCCCCCATTACAGACTACAAGTTCCAAGCTGTGGTACCCAAGGTGACAGTGTATATTATTGTAATGTTATATTACTTTTTTAATGTTTCATATTTTAATTTTATTGTATTGCTTATTGTATAATGTCTTTACTGTACAGAGGCTCCAAAAGATTATCTCTCAGTTTTATGTACTCAATAAAGAATATAAGTATATTTACATAAACACCCAGGATAGCAAACTGAATACCATGGCAGATGTCTGAGTAGTAGTAGCAAACTTGGAAACGTTAAAACATATGTGTCGACGTCGCATAATAGAGATAAAATTATAAATGAATGTGTAATTGCAGAACTGCAAGGTGCGGCTGCTGAGCCAGTCCGCGACCTCGCTGCCCGCCTTCAACCCGTTCCTGCCGCCGCCCGCCCTCACTCAGGTCAGCATCGCCACACATATATTGTCTATTAAACATTTTTTAAATCATTGCACGTGACCTGAAACATTCGCATTAATGCAAAATTACGAATAGGATAGCACCATCAGCCTGTCCTCGTCCATCGCTGGACATAGGCCTCTCCAATAGCACGCCATGTCACTGAGCTCAATCGTTGCCATTTTGTGTATACACGAATGGAACACTACTAATTTAAAATCATTCATAATTAAAATACTTTACATGTTACATACATGATTCAAGTTATACACTCGTTTAATTATTATATTGACACCAAGTGTCTTACTGTGGTAGCCTAATAGTTTCAAAGCCGTAGTCTGCCACCCTTAAGTCGCCCTGCGTAGCAGACTATGGCAGGCTCATCCAGAGACAGTGGAAAGATCGATGGGTCGGGGCTAAGAATGACGACATTGTCTAACGGGATGGGTAGCTGGCATTTATGTTAATTGGTGCACATTTATCGATGTACGTGGTGGGGGCAGGTGATGCTGGTGGGGCGGGCGCCGGGCGCGCGCGTGCCGCTGAAGTTCGTGCTGACGTACGTGTGCGGCGGCGAGCCCGCGTCCGACATGGGCGAGCTGGACGCGCTGCCGCTCGACCTCATGTAGCCTGGCCCCGCGCGCCCACCCTCGGACGCCGTGTGTGCTGTTCATCTGTTGCGACGTAATAGCTAATGTTGTTAAAACATTGCGTATATTCCAGTTTGCTAATCACTATCATTCTGTATTCCTCTGTACCGATCGGTCTGCAGCACGTCCATTCGATACTTAATAAAAATAAAACACCCTCTGTGTTATCACCTATTGTATACCTAAATTAGTTATGCGGCTGATAATGTCGTCCGAATATATTATTGTGAATTGGTTTTTTCATCCAATCTCAAAACTCACCAACTCTCAAATCTTACAGAGCTTTTAGTAAATCTCTTAGTTAACCCAATGAAAGTGTTAGTACTGAAATAAGTGTAATGATGTAAAGCCAAGACACCAAACTCTGGAAAAAGTCACGAATGGATTGAGTGCATTGATAAATTAAAAATATTTTGAAGAGTTTGCGAACAAGCACAGACTTGTCTAGTTTGTTTTGTATAATGTAATCTCCACTTTGCATAGATCTTCAATTGATTGTTAGTTAATTTTGCAGTTTTAAAAATATGGCGATAACTCTTCTGTAAATTTAAAATAAGTAGAAGAATTTGTCGCTACTTTGGGTCGTTTTAAATATGCTGACTCGGAGAGCAGAATACATTTTTATTTAGCACTTAAAATAAAACTACCACGTTGATACTGTTATGGTTGATTGCAAGTGCAACTGCCGGTCTAAAGGTCCTGGGTTCAAATCCCGTGTCGGCCACTTTTCGATTTTTAAACTTTTCCAACAATAACTCGGAGTCTGAACATGTAGAACAGTAGAACGTAAACGTAATTTATGAAACGTGGGAGTGTATGTACTACACTCCTGGGCCTACCGCGCCGCGGATTACAGGCTTCACTTTACATTAGAATAGAACTTTAGCGTCCTCCTGCCACACAACAATTAAAATGTAAAAATAGACCTATTAGAATGATTTGAAGTTCTCTCGGATCTATTTTAAATGTGATCAAACTCTGCTCTACTCAGCAGATCTGTTTGAAAGTACCCTTAATCGGCACCAATCTTTATTTTATCCTTCTAGTTTACTTAAATATATGTTTAATAAATAGATGTATAAGTGCAGTTAATTTTCACAACATATACTTATTGTATATTTTGTTTTCTATGACATATTGGTTCTAGTCTAAATTGTATATGAAATCGTGCATTTATGTTGTTCCAAAATTATATAATATCTAACTAAATTTAATATAACAGATGTGTCTCATTATATAGTATAGAATAAAGTATTAGAAATATTCCATGACAATTTTAGAAATAAAGTAGAAAAGATAAAAAAAAATCGGTGTCTATATAATATATAGTTTTAGAAAATTACCGTTTTGCATTTAATGTGTACAAATGTTTCCGTGTAACATTCTAAATATAATTCGCGAAAGGCTTTATCCTGTATTTTAACCATGTTATTTGTTGTCGTTCGATATATTACTCGTACTATTATTATATATTGTCGTCGTACTTTGTCATTCATTTAATTACACATCTAAGTATGTAAGTATAATTAAGTTTTACTAACAAAAAAAATGTGTAGGAATTTCTTTTAACACGTTTATTATTTCTTTTCGTTGCGTCTTTTAGTTTTATTTTGCTCGTTCAGTGTATGTGTACTTTAATATTTACAATTGAAATTAGATAATAAACGTTAATCATTCCATATTCACATTTAATACATAATATTATGATACGATTTTGATTGTAACGATTCACAGACTTATTTGTAAATAACTTTTCCCGCGCTTCTTCGATTGTAAGCTTTGATTATGTAACTATTTGTGTTTTCATTTAATGAGTCATATTATAACAACACAGGTTCACAATTTTTTTTAAACAGTTATAACTCATATAATTAATGATTCATTCTCCACGTTGCATTGTGTTTTCACAAATCTCAACTTTTTAAGTACTAATTCTTAATTACATACAACTAGCTACTTGTTGTGTATAAATATTATATCAAATTATATACATGTAAACGTATCAAATGCTTCTACCACGTGTGACATCTCAAATTTTTTTGATCTGCACCAGGTACTATAACTATAGTTTTTGATCTCTTAGTCACGTAAAATGATTTCTTAGTACTGATTTTGTGTTTCAAGGCCAATAGGAATATGAAAATTCGTGTGATATATAACATGTAAAGCCTATATTATACTATACATATAGTTATAATTTACAGCTTGAATAAATAAAACGATGTAGTACTTAATCGTGAGTTTTATTTTTAACAAAATAATGTCTTACAAAATAATATATACAGTTGTAATGATGACAGAATATTTACATAGCAAACGCAAGGAACATAGAATCCATTGATTACATACAAAACTACGGATGTAGTTACAAAATTATTATTATTTTGTTCGGTAGTAATGTTGAGAGAGTACAGTGAGGCGAGCTGGTTGGTGAGCGGTACGCGTGAAAATCTATGAAGTTATAACACCTGTGTGTATGAACTTTAATAGCTTATGGTTAGAGTTAGATCCTATTCCACATGCTCCATAGATACATACTCTTTAGTATCTCATAGTCAGTCTCGCTTAATCATGTTACCACCGGCGGACACGTGTCCTGGGCGGCCGGCCCTACGCGGCCAGCGCGGCGGCCGGCCCTACGCGGCCAGCGCGGCGGCCGGCCCTACGCGGCCAGCGCGGGGCCGGCCCTACGCGGCCTGGTCGCGGAAGGCCAGCGCAGTGATCGGTTTCTGGTGGCCGCAGTACTCTCGCTCTAACGTGCCCTTCTCCAAGTCCCACAACCGGGCGTAGCTGTCCGAGGAGCCTGATACACAACAACGTACAAAATATTAAAATTTAGATTACATGATGAGAGGCTTATAACGGAATGTGAATTAGGTCAGTGTTGATATGTGTAAGAGATCATTCGAGACTGTTGGATTGGTAGTGATAAACGATGCGGGGAGAGTGGATGAGTTTGTTGATTTGGATGATTGCTTAATTCAGATGGTAGACGGATGACGTTTAGAGAAGAGTGCATGGAATAGAGTGAATTGAGCGTTAGGGAATTAGAATTTACTACTAGTCGACAGCTTCAATGCGATAACATAACTCATTTTCATACAAAACAAATCTGAATAAAGTAATACGTTTTGCGTAAAGATCGACCGCTTCAACTGAATATTAGTCGAATTGCAATTATCGTTTTTATTCTCGAAACCGTAACGTCCACCGCATACACGATTTTTCTACTTATGTAAGCCGTGATAAGCGAATGTTACCGGTGAAGAGGTAGCGCGAGTCGAGCGTGAAGGCGGCGTCCCACACCCAGCGCTGGGCGTCGTGGCGCAGCTCGCACAGCAGGCTCCAGTCGGCGGCGCGCCACACGCGCGCCGAGCAGTCGCCGGACGTCGTCACCAGCATGCTGCGAGGCCGCACGTGGGTCAGCCATATGGAATAAATAAAGTGACAACAAAATAAATAATTTAATTAAAGTGACAAAAAATAAATTAAAATGAATAATTTTAAAGTAATGAACACAGTACTGACGTGGAGTCGGGGCTGAACTTGCAGCGCAGCGCGTACTTGTTGTGCGCCGCCAGCTGCTTGCGCGGCACGGGCCGCGGCGGCGCCGCGCTCAGCGCCCACACGTAGCAGCTGCCCTTGTTGGTCACCGCCGCCATCAGCCGCCCCTCGGGGTCGATCGCAATGTCCTGAATCGACGCTTCCGCTTCTGGGATCTACAATTTATTTTGCGTCGTCGTCTTGGTTTATTAAATTATTACAACATTGTACTCACCAGCTTAAACCTGAATTAAAATGTGTTAAAAGTATTATAGGAACTATAGGAAGTACGGGTAAACGACATGCATAATATTTTAGGCACGGGAATATTTAGAGTAAATGGCATTGAACGATACAGGCATCTCAAAAGATATGTTCGACAAAATAAGTTTTATTGTTACCAGATTATGGAGCAATAACTAAGGTGCGTCAAATTCAACTATGTTAAGTAGGGCGTATTAATAATATTACTTTCACACCAATCTTACGACCTATCTCCATTAATTTGTTAACATTTTTAATTTCCTGTGACATTAACGACATATTAATGTTTTATTACATTTAAAACTACGTTAAGGATGTCGTTATTACTATAATCTATTTCGAAAACTATATTATAATTTACGTTACTTTACATTTAAAAAATTAACGTAGCTTTAATAATAGGTTCAATAATTCCAACCTCACTACTAGCGTCAGGTTGGCCGAGTGGTCTAAGGCGCCAGATTTAAGCTCTGGTTCCCGAGAGGGAGCGTGGGTTCGAACCCCACACCTGACAAACTTTTTTTATTGTACTTATTTATGAGCCTTATCACATAAGTTTAAATATATTTTACAGATATTTTTTATGTAGAATACACGAAAATCGCAAATGACTTTAATACTCTATCTTTTGTAAGATTTGATATCAACAACAGAAACTTAGGTCACAAGTTGGATTATTTTTTTATGGAATTCAACTGGGCCCTTTGGAGGGTATATCGCCCTACTTGCCTTATACAAAATGGTGGCAGAATGTATTAGAATTCAAATTGTCTATACATTTATAAATAAAAACCACTACTACTTAATATGCCCAGCAAAACCCGGAATGACATAATTTATTGTTTCCCTCCATTTGGAAGCCTATTGTGAACGCCACTGCATAATTTAACATCAAACATAAGCCTAAAAGAAACATAATATTATATTAAAAAAACTCGTGTTATTGTGGTAGTGGTCAAACTGCACCAAAAAGGCTGACTGATTTTTATGATATTTTTTTTGTTTGGTAGATCTGAGAAAAGGGGGTAGGCTATTTATTCCCTCAAGGATAAGGGTATCCATAAAATATTATTTTTAATTTTTCCTTTTTACATTCAGTATCAAAAAATACATATGACCCCCAATTTGTACCTTTCTACTCCCACCTTCCATTTTTATCGCGATTTCAGTATTTTTTATGAACAATATCCAAATAATTGGAAATAAAAAAATCCTTGGCTTCATAATTTAAAGCCCAAATATGTGCAGAAAGACAACCGATTTATAATACATGCTTTATTCCTGAGTCAGCCCCACTGGGTTCCTGGAAAGGTCCAGTATATTCAGTGCAATGATGAACTAATGATGCTAAAATATTTTATTTTATTTACAATCTCCTTTCAACACATTAAAATAAACTGTTATTTTTTGCCAGGAGCCTTATTCCTTGATAAGGAAAATGACTACTGACACAACTTTACGATGCAGCAAGTATTACAAGGTATGATAAAATATGTAACCTTGACAAGTTCACTTCCAATTATCGTAAACCTTCAAGTTTTCCTTCCATATGGCCCAAACAGCTGAATTGTAACAAACATACCAGTTGTTCATTATGATCGGTGCGCAGATCCCACATGTGTATGACGCCGTTCTGGCCGCCCACCACTATCTGCGTCTGGTCGGGGTGCAAGGCCACCGCGTTCACTGGCGCCGGCACCTGGTATATGCGTTGGCAGTGGAACTGACGCCCTACCCTGACATTAAACAGGTATTACATTAATTATTTGAAAAGTGACATGAAACTTTACTTTATTTAAGAAGTGAAGACTTTAGTGAGAACTTTGTTTGTGCTACTCTTGAAGAACCTCATATCGTGGTGCTCTGAGAAAACCTCAAATGGACCCTCACTCTACAGTTTACACATGCCTGGTAAAACGAGTGTGCAAACCGAACTTTAGAAAAGTGTGACAAGTCCATTCCATGTAGATGATACTTCAATCTTCGACAAAT
>DWFO01002988.1:0-12908 GCA_018246595.1 Mimoniades nurscia nurscia | reverse complement strand
CAATCTCTTGTCTTTTACCCGTACATTGTACAGTGTACTGTTCACTGTGAAATAGTGAAGACATGGAACTTTTTCAGTTCACTATTGCTTTTGACTTCTAACGCCATCTACCGAGTCGTAGTGATACTATTAAGTTTTTCACTATTGGTGGTGGCGTACATTTACATTTACGCCACTAGGTGGCGTACATTTAGAATGGTAAAATATTTTCAGTTTTTTTTTATATATATTTTCGCTGTTTGTTATGGCTTTGTTAGTAATGCTAATAACAATAAATTGTTAAAGTCTAGGCAAGTTAGAAGCTATATATTAGACAATTAGTAATCACAACCTTTTAAATCGGCTGTGATATTATATCAATATATTTTTAAAGCCAACTTTTCTTAACAAAATTTGGTTGTGATAAAATTCATTTTTGTTACATGTTATATTAGATTGAATATTTACGTTACCACAGACATGAGCCCGGATAGCTCAGTCGGTAGAGCATTGGACTTTTAATCCAAGGGTCCAGGGTTCAAGTCCCTGTTCGGGCGGACTATTTTTATAAATTTATTTATTCAGTTATTTTTATATTTATTTATAAATTATATGTATTATATTTTTTTTTTACTATAAAGTCCGCCTAAAGTTTTACGTTGGATTTTTTTCTATTTGGTTGATGATACGTTACAACAATATTAATTCATAGGTCTAATGAATTTCTAAGTTTAATAAATAATATCATTTTAATAAATTCATTTTTGATGTTTCGTGAAAAACTCTTCGATTTTTTTGTTGATTTACTTTACTATAGCTTTATGATACTGCATATTGAAACTGCAATGAACAGTCTAAAAATGACTGTAGCCGTTCATTGCGCAGATGAAAATACTGTACGAAACGGCGCATAAATAAAAAAAATCACTCGTAATCAGTTTGAAACACGTATATTTATTATAAGTGACACGGATAGCCATAGTGCGATGTTATGTTGTATGCAAAGTTCTCTTTTGGATACAGCGCCATCTAACGTGTGTTTACTGTATAGTCTATTAAATTAGATTCAATTCACTAGTTTTAACCGGCGCTGATAGATGGCAGTGCGAACACTTTCATCTTATTTAATTTATGTCCATGTTGTAGATGGCGCTAGGGGTCACAACTCGGATCTTGAATACTACGTTGTATTTTGGATAGTTTTGTGTTTAAACTCCTACCGATTTATCAATTTAAAATTACATCTGCGTATTTGATATTCCAAAATTGCAATATTCATGGTCTTACCCAAATTAAACGTACCGAAATATGCTAATGTAAACAAGCCTCCGCTTAAATTTTGCGACGTACCTAAATATGCGTGAGTATTTTTACATAAGTAGTAACATTGTATTAATAACATCATGTGTACGTAGTTGCATAAGCCGGTGGTCATTCGAGTCATTAAGCAGCGTTCAGGTTCTTTCTTATTCGATTGTAAATAGTTGTTACACACAACTGAAAATAATTATTATCCAACGCTTTTTTTGCTCGCTTCACATCAAATAAAATAAAACAGTTTGAAATATGTATTACGACATGCCGTGTTTGAAATTCAATTTGTGGTGTAGCAACGCACGCGAAAATAAAACTCGTTCATGAACTTTTTTTGTAAATGGAACAAACGGACACAAAATTTTGATACCTACTGGCTCGTCTCCGCATGTAATTAGGTATTGATTTTTTGTGAGCGATGTCACTAGCGGAATACTGTATTATTATTTAATACAAAACATTTTTTAAGAATAAACTAATGATTAGAGAACTTTGTAAGTGCAATTTTGAAATTATACTCATGTACCCGTTTTCTTGTAACTGACCAACACTTGTGGCACGACCGCCATGCATGGGCAGACGCATTTGCAAAAGTACATATTTAACATCACCATAAACATTAAAGAAAGTTTCTGCTATGAGTGCGTTATTCAGCAATTTATAACAACCTGTAAATTGGATTATATCTGTTGTTATGTGTAGCAGTTCTGTTTCATACGGACAACTTGCTATGAAGCCGCTTGCTCCTCAGCGGCAAATACCTACACTGTTGATGCATTCGCATAGAAGCCTTGAAAATGTACTTTCTAGTAATATTAACGCACCGAAAGTCACAAGAATACTGTAAATAAATAATCCATCGCAATGCGTACGCGCTCATGAAAATATAGGTAATTATATTACGCGTAAGCGGTCGTGTGCAGTGATGCAACTGCACGCATTATGTGTATGAACGAGTATGCGAACCTACGTGTGTGTGCTTGCCGACCGATCCACCCGTAAGGCTTCGTTCGTACGCTATTAAATAAACTGGACGACCAGTTCCAACTCGATTCAAATGCAATTTTTTTTCCAAATCCTTTTTATTATGTTGGTGCGTAAAATTAATTATCAACTCTATACCACTTGGGCAACAGTGGTACATCCTGGTGAAACATATTTTTGCTCCTTCACGGGATAGAGTTTTGAGTTTGATACAGTTCATATAAGGTTATGTTTTTTAATTTTTATATTAAAATGGAACTTCGATTGACATATATTGACTGTCTCTCTCTATATTCATCACTCTCTTCACACGCGCTACCCGTTTTCAGAGACTTCTGTACCTCCCATCAGTTAACATTTGGTCTATTTGGTCGAGATAGATAAGTCTTAATCTCACTCTGAAACTGCTTCCGTCAATATCCGCGTTCATAATATTAGCACAAAATGATCATTTGGCAACTATGTATACCGGTATACTCACTTATGACCAGCGGTCAGTCGATCGAACATTATGAAACCTTTGAAAGTGTATCACGTTCCGAGTCACATCTAGATATCATCATCACTTATTTAACCAACCATCCATTTAGACAGCGATCTATCGGCGAAGTTTAGCCAGTGGATCGTCAGCCATCCACTGATGCATTAATACTCACAATTTTGTACCACGTTCAAACTAGTTTTCGTTAACTTCGCTGTGGCCTTGCTATAAAAATCTAGCGTAGATTGTATAAATTCTATTCGCCAATGGATCACACCTTTATCTATTATACTCGTAAGTGCGCGTATTACGTGAAGCAAGTTGATGGCAGGTAATTTCTCAAAATATGCCCGCACTAATATAATTTATGGCAACAATAAATTGTATCGGTTGAAGTTAAACTAAATTCCACGCTTGGTTGTACATACGAACACACATATGTGCAGACATATTTAGTTCGTATATTAATTTATAATGTTGTCGTACAATTTAAGTTTCAAAGCATCGTGATTGTTTCATAATAACTTGTAATATGTGTGTATTAGGTAGATTTAATTTTTTGTAATTACTTACTATGTAAATATCGTTTGAGATGACCAAAAAAAAATTCGGGTAAAGTTAAGCGGTGACTCATTGTGATTTTTGATTTCCCATATAAATAAAAGGAATTTTTCATTTTTTGTTTGGATTTTTAATGCACTGAAACGAATAAATGTCTAGTGGAAATCAAAACAGGTTCTTATATGAAATTTAAGGATCTACAAAAAATGTCTAAGATGAATTTTTGCTAAGTTGACTCGTTTAAAATTTATTGGAAGTTCGAATCTATATATATGTTCGAGGTTAGATTTTCTTTACTAATAACTTTCACTAGACGAACTGCCAGCACCAGTCCTTTACCTGCACATTTACTTAAGGTTGATTACACGTGCGTAAGGGCCTCCGCGGTCACATACAACCACGCTTCGCTCGTTTGCTGCTATGTTCACTTAGAAAATGATTTTAGAATTTTGCAATACTTCCAAACGTCTATAAATTCCACGGGTAATATCACCTAAAGAATTCATTAATGCTTATAAGCTAATTAATAAAATACAAAGAACATAATTTTTACGCAACACTGTCATTGTACGCTCATACATTTGAATTGTAAGATAGAACGCGTCTTTGTGCGTGTCGATACACGCGTTATTGGACAACTTGCAGATATCGGCCGAAGTGAAATTCATTCATAATAATGACATTGAACGACACTGATAGCTCCAATGAATGGATATTGGGTCGCGATAGTGTAAACGTTACGACATTACATTTATTACGCAGAGATTAGGGCGAATGGAGTAATAATTTCAATTTGTTTATAACGCGACTTGTGTTACGAGTTGCAAGAAACATCCCATCGTCGGCGTCAGCTAGGAAATGAGGTGAAGTGAAAATGTAATGTAAATAGCTGAGATGAAGCAGCTCATGATAGACAAATATAAAGATAAAAAGGGTGTGAAAAATAATAAAAAAAATTATTTATTTAAGTACATATTTACATGTATATATGTAGTTTATCAGCCATTTGGTTACCATACCACAAGCTCTCTTGACGCTTAGTTTGGGATCAGATGGCCGTGTGTGGAGATGTCCCGAGATATTTATTTATTTATTTATTATAGTTTCAGTGGAAAATGTATGAATGTAATGTATTCTTATGGTCTTAACTCTCTTATTCTGAGAGAAGACCCGTGTTCCAACAGTGGAACGATAAAAGGGTCGGAAGGAAAATATATTAACATTATTACTATTATCTCTTAGAATAATACATATATACAAAAACGCTCGCGCTAACATATTTTTTAATCTAACACAAATTATAATTTCTTATGGGTCATTGTTCGACGCATGTCACACACGAGTCACAGTTGCACATCATAGTACAATAATATCATCAAGTGGAAGTTATCTTATACCTTAAAGACCCTCCAGGACCGTGTTGCCTACGGATTACGTTAGTTGCGGTGTAGCATTAGCGCCTACTTTAAACCATCGTCAATGGAACGAACACACGTAAACTAACATTAGGTAATTTTGTCTGTTGAGGCTTAGAACCTCATCATCTCCGTTGTAGTTATAGAATAGGACCCGAATCTCCTCTCACATTATACATAGGGTTTTAGTGATTCTCAGTCTTATACTATGACCGTTTTTGTGCCTCGATTCTTGGAATCTTAATACTTATGAATAAAATTTTCAAGCGTTTCTTCGTTTCGATTGTTATTGCTATTGAACCTCATTAAAAAATAACGAGAAACTGGAATTGGTACATGGTAATGAGAATAAAATATGTAGCTCGCAGTTTGGCTCTACAGTTCCAGTCTTGTTTGTTTGTTTGTAATTTATTTTTTTGTATTGAGTTTAATGTAATTAAACGGAAAAAAATCAAACTGACTTACATAAGTGTGCAAGCAGGTCGTAGGTAGCTAGTTGTTTTCGCAATCGAGTGTTCCATTATAATATAAGTTATGTTCGATTATAACAAGATGATACAGATATGCTTAACTCACTACACGATCAGAGGGATAACATTTGGCGCGTGTGCGTCACGCTATGACTATGTGACAATTTTTGCACGCACACGCACGCACGCGCTTGCACGCACCCGCACATGCGTGTGCGCACACAAACACACACACACACACACACACACGACACGCACACACACAGTAGCGTTCCCTTACAGTTGTAAATAATTTTGTTAATGTAAATAACAGTGTGTTTATCATCATTAACTTTACTGATATTCGACACTGCGCACAATGCTATTAGATATTTATAATGTCAATCAATTATTTTACTATTTATCAAAAAACTATGACGCATACATATATTCGTAATTGAATTCAGAAATGTCATCGTAAAAATAGACATTAAAATCGTAACGTATAGGTAATCATTCTCACGAAACTCTGGTAGATGAATGTCATACAAGGAAGCATACCACCATGGGACATTAACAAAACAGAATCAAAGTACAATAATATAATGATAACTACATAATTTGTAACGAAAAAACTAATATGTAGTTGGTAATAGGTACAGGTGAATTAAAAAAAATGAAATTTTGTATAAAGCATAGGATATTGGTCAGATATCCGCTTCCGTTGCCAACGTTTACGACACTTTCCCGGTAGCCTGGAGATTATCCGGAATCATATAAACATTGATCTTTTCCGAAACCAATGAAAACAAAACTTTTTTCCACCTCGGCAACTATTTTCGCCGAAACTCGGCTGCCGTGAAATACGCGCAACAGAACCGATTACGGACCAAACTAATATTTTATACCTGTTTAACACACGGAAACTGACTTTGATAGAAGCGTCGACGGATTTGTACAGTCGTTTCGGTCCCATTTCCTGCTCAGAAAATCACTAGATTTCTTTTAAAGCTCATTTATAACCATTTCCAATCTACATAATTAGATACTTATTAGAACTTATTAAGCGTATCTGTCGTCTTCTGACATCTTAATTTCCTCTGCCCGATATATCTGAATATGTACATTGTATTATATTAAAACTTTCTTAACAATTAACTTTATTTATAAGAATCTAATTATTGCGTGTACTGCCTAGTTAATAGTGTTGGATACATCAAGTGCGACTGCCGATCTGGAGGGCCTGGGTTCAATTCCCGGGTCAGGAATTACTAAATTTTTCTAATTTCGATTTTCTCGCTGTAGCTCGGAGTCTGGATATGTACCGGTGGTATGTAACTTGTGAAACGCGAGTTTTTACTACATTCCTCTGCCTACTTCTTCGGGGATTACAGGCGTGATGTTAATTTTAAATTATTTTCTTTGTATCTTATAATATGTCTATATATCTATTTTGACATAATTTTTAATAATTAAATAACTTTATTTTTTGTATAATATAGGTATAGGTACATACATATGTACATTATGCTCGTAGTTAGGTTTAAATTTGCTGATTCACATGGAAGCTGCATGTGACCATTAGCATTTGCAGTGATCTGATATTCTAATGAATGACACATTCGTTGGTTTCGATGTTCAAATTAAAAGTTATTATAATTTCGTGGATCTTCCTTAATACGACCCGATAGCGACAATTATAATAAATATTTTTTATACATCGCGTTTAAACTTGCAACACGCATGAAAGACAGATAATATGTAATGTACCAAATTTTTATTGTGAAAACTCTACCTATTATATCAGAAACTAGCGGTCGCCCGCGGCTCCGCCTAAGTGGATCATTCAAAGACCAATTATTATGTACATAAACTGTACTTAGTGATGAAATAATTTATTTTGATGAGGATTAATAGCATGAGTAAAATAAACGCGTTTAAATATAGTCCAAAAAAATTCAGGATTTTTAAATAAAAAAATGGAAATTGTGCCTCACTCGACATAAATAGGTATAGTGTGTCGCGGACTATTTGTAGATATTTATAAGATCTACAATTAATTAGAACATTTTATGGTTCTATCTTTTATAATTTAGGCAGCGTACGCAAAATAAGTAACTTTTCTGAAAAATATCTTACGGAACCCTATTTTTTACCAAAATAAAATATAGCCTATGTTACTCGTGAATAATGTAGCTTTCGAATGGTGAAAGAATTATTAAAATCGGTCTAGTAGTTTTTGAGCCTATTCATTACAACCAAACAAACAAAGTTTACCTCTTTATAATATTAGTATAGATATGCTATTATTAACTTGTGCCATCATACAATGAATCATATTTCTATTAATAAATCAATAAATTATAGGGACATTGATGCGATAATATATAATCGACGCGTTATTAATTATTGTGGCTTCTCCAACACGTTGTAACTTATTATTTATCATTATAGCTCATCACTTAAATTCAAACAATACACAAATTCGTGACATATTAGTGTCTCAAATAATACATATCTTAGATCATCACACACAGCCTCTGTGATCCAAAACTAAGCCTAAGAAGATACTACTACATAAATACATACCACAAAGTTCCATGATTAAATATGTACTATGACACAAAAAATTTAATTAACTACGAGTAATCTTAATTAACGAAGACGCCGCTGCGTTCTTCCCTGGATTGTATAGGTATTCATAGTGGGGGCTGTTGAAGTGCATATTGTGATCTGCGCCACCACCCGACACCCTGCTCTTCACGTCTCATCCAGGAGTCTGTCTTTGGAAGCTCGGCAAAACAGCTTGCAAAAATCGTGCTCCATGTTTTGTGAGATCTTATAATACGATATTTTCTGACGAGTAATACAAGTAGTAAATACCTACTATTTAATTTATTCAGATGTATTATCAGCTGTTATTTTCGCGATAATGTATAACATAACAATATATGTATTAAGGTATTAAATTGTATGCTAAGTGTCGTTATCTTAACTGACAGGATATTTTTTGTCATTAACATAAAGAAAATGTCAATAATTAATGTTTCTTTCGGTACGGAAGTTTTTAGTGTCATCAGTTGGGGTCACATTATTAGGTTATTTTAAGAATATTACAGCTGCGTTGGTTGTGTGGTCGCAAACGTGACTGCTGATTGAGAGGTCCTGGGTTCGATTGATGACATGGTTCGAGGAATAATATGAATGATTAAAAATTGAAGCGGAGCCATTATTACTAAACTATTATAATTAATCATGTTGTTTAGTGCAGAGCTATGACGTCACCAGCTATGGTCAGCTTGTCGTAATTTTGTCCATAGCAGCATGCGCTAGTTCCTAATGGAGTTTATGAAAATTAGTTAGCGAGTTAAAGTTGTGGCAAACTTTCGACAATGTATCTCAGTATAGCTATATTTTGTGTAAAGTTACTCGAAGCTAACTACAAAATGACATGTACATAATACATTGTATTATAATGGTCGTATAAAATTGAATTTATATAATGATTATTTTTATATTATTGCACAAAGCTCCAAAGTCTCGTTGATTATTTTTATATTATTGCACAAAGCTCCAAAGTCTCGTTGGTCGTATTGGTTGCAAGCGCGACTGCTGATCAAAAGGTCTTTGGTTAAAGCCCCGGGTCGTGTACTATCGGATTTTTCTAAATTTGATTTTTTAGTAGTGTCACGGAGTTCGGTTATGTGCCAGGTGTATGGCGATAGGCTTACCACCTATTCCATCGTGGGACGTAAACGTAACTGGTGAAACGTGGGAGTGTTCTACATTCCTCTGCCTACCTCTTCGGAGATTATAGGCGTGATGTTACGTTTTAATGAATTAAATTTTCTTCTTATAATATAATATTAAACAACATAAAACACTAGATTAGAAATAAATTAATGTAAAATGAACATAATTATATGAAATTAAAAGTCATGTTACTGTATCAGAATTAAATAATATAATTTATTTATTAATATTAATCACTTTCTAGCAAAATATCTCTGAATCTAGCTAAATCAATTTAGCGTTATTTCAACATTTTGTTTTTAAATTAATATTTCTGTTTTAAGTAAATAACACGTCTACGTTTCACATACACGCACTAAATATATATATTTATGAATTGTATAATAATAATAATTATAACAATAATGAATGTTTTCCTTTCATTATCATTAGCGCCACCATCGATGAGACTGTGTCCGTTCAATGGTGGACATAGTCTCTCCTACTGCGTGACGTCACGCTCGCTCCTCGGCCGCGTCAACCACCAACATTAACTATGAATTAGAGATTTGTTATTCAAAAAAATTACTTTCATATGACTGAGCATTTATACACCCCTATGAATACGTGATCACGTGATCAGGTGGCGCGGCCGGCGACGCGGGAAGTACCTCATCTACATGCGAGGGTCAAACTGTTTGATATTTGCGTAAATCGAGGTCGCCTTGCCATCGCATTATTGTCTAAACAAAAACTTATATATAAACACTCTTAAATTAAAATTTCTTATCCTGTCATCACGCCAGGTTCCTTATTGGGTAGGCAGGGAGCACCGAAACCAAATATCCATGTCCTCAGAGACATCACGTGCTCAATCTACTTTTATCACTTTGTATATCTGCAAGTCAGCTTAGGAAACGATTAAAAAACATAATTAAAACTTCAGTGAAAACAAGGTAAAATTAATTATGTTTAATATTTACCATTTTCCTAAATCCAATATAATAAAGTTACCTCAAAGTTATTGTTTTGGTAACAGAAATATTACATGTACATACCTACGTACAAGCATGGAACATATCATATTTAAATCGATAATAGTATAAACGAATTTATGATGGCTTTTAAAAGGGACTTCAGTTTCAATTGGCATTACTAACGTCTACTATAGACTGCATCATTTGGTATCAGGTGGTCTGATATCAGCTTCATTAAAAAATACCAATTTAATAGAGTTCGGTTACGTTTAAATTAAAATACCTAGGATAATAGTATAATAGTAAGTTATTCATGCCAACCCTCAAACTAGCTTGATGAAATAATAATAAAATCACTATAATTTTCTCTTATAATTTAATTATCTCCTTACTCTACATGTATTTCTATAAGCTGTAATTGCGCTGACAAGTTCGAAAACTCAGACCTAATCGAAAACAAGCCCACTAATTACACACCGCCTGTACACGATTTTGACAGATTTTACCCAAAATCGCAACAAAGGACATTCGAGACCAACGTCAAAAATGTCTATAATTTCGTCCCAGTTCCGCCCTCAACAGAACATAATCAGTAACTCGACGCTTACATTTCAGTTTCCGATACGATATACTATAACGTTTGAGCACAGATTATCCAATCAGTTAAGATAAAGGACACGCTTTTTTATATTTAGCATTTTAATACGTCGTAAGTATAAAAATTACACCAACGTAATATAAATCTTCTACCTCTGTGATAAGTGTTATTGTTCATTGTTGATTGAAACTAGAAAAATACGTTTTATAAAGCTGTGACTGGCTGTCGCGTGCAAGAGACGCGCGCGTGGCAGTCACGTGATTGAGATTAGACCGCGCATTCACGTCGCGCGCACAAAGCGCGGGCTTCGCGGGCGAAACGTCAATTGTGTGCGGCTTGGGGGCGGGGGGCAAATTCGCTAAGTTCGGTCGGATTCGAATTATAAATGCGAACTAACGCTGTTTATTTGCATATCCCACGGGCGTTCGAATCCTTTTCGCAGTTTTCAATCGAAACAAATTACTTTATGCACATTGTATCGTCATATAGTCATATCAGTAATTATAATAAGTAAGCGAATATATAAAAAGATTGTTAACTGTTACATTTGATATAGGTATTAATTGTTAGACTCGGTTAATGATGTCATCGTAGAATGTACGAGCATGTGTAACTTGTCGTTGCTTTCATACGGTCCTTCAAAATTGTCATAGACTGCCACGTTGGCACACTTCACGCAGTTTAGAAAATACGATGCAGAATGCTAAGATTTGCATGTTTCCTCGCGATGGTCTTTCTCCGTTACAGCAATACTCATTATAATCTTAAAAGATAATAATTAGGATAAAAGAAATATTAAACCAGAAAATCTACGAAGCAGAAAATATATCCCTAAATGATTTTTGTTATATTATATGTATGTATATTATGTCTCGTTGGCCGCATTCGTTGCAAGCCGATCGAGACGTCCCATTCCCGGATCGGATTCTATTGGATTTCTTTAACTTACATTTCTTAGTATGGCAATAGGCTCACCACTTATTCCATAGTCGAACGTTAACGTAACTATTGAAACGTCGAAGTATACTACACTCCTCTGCCTACCTCATCGAGGATTACAGACGTGATCTTACGATTATACTATATCGTCACGCCAATTCCTTTTCTATGCATAGGCAGAGAGCACTGAATACCACATACGTCAATCCATGTAGACCCGACGTGCTTCGTCTACTGCGGTCTCAGTATTAGAAACAGATTTTTGAAAGAGTGTGGAAACATCAAACGGGGTGTTAAAAATAAATGAACAGTAAACAAGGCGTGTGTAAACACACTTGTACCATCAGCACGGGCAAATAAATCAGGAGAAGACCGCGCGTGACCAGCTCCCCGGAGACCGGCGCGGCGCCCCGGCGCTACAAGCGGAGGGCCGTGTTTGGAGAAGACATAATGGTAAAGAAGAATGATCAAATAATTAATGATTAACCCTAGAAGTAGCACATTAGGTGTGTGAGGAGAGATATTTAGCACTCGGTGGTCATCACTGTACCTCATCATTATTACGTATGTATATTAATTGTTAATATATATCTACTAATATTTTTGAATAATAATTATTTATAACTACGTAAATCGGTCAAATTATTGGAAAAAAATACTTCTAATTTAATTTTCTTCTTCGTCGAGTCGATAGGTGATCTGAGTGATCAGCCATCGTGGTGAAAGGATCAGTCGTAACGTCCAGAGTGCGCCAGGCAGAGTATATGCATACTTAATCACACATAGTCTAATCTAATTACATAGGTGTATTTAGTAATTATTATTTACAATAAGACGAATTTCAATCGAAGCAAACCAAATTAATTTGCAACATTACAAATATCTCATTTTGATGGAAGAATAAAAAATAATGCCTCATCCATCCCACCCCCGGCGCTGTTCCGCGCGCGTAACCCAGCACGGCGTGCGGCGCGTCTCTCGGGGCGGACGCATATTGCACTCATTTCATTATGTACATACGATTACTGAGCTCCGCCCGCGCGACCCGCTGTCCCCTGTGGCATCGCGGTGACAACTATTAATCAGTGCATGAAGCGACCTGGCTCACTACACTCAAGCCTTTCCATACAAATAGTAATAATAATAATAGTCATTTTTATTATAACATCACGTAAGCTCTCTTATAGAATAGGCAGAGACGATCGAGTGCGAAATGTCTATCCTAACAGAGATGTTCTGCTTCTTGTACATTAAAACTCTCAGTTTCGGATAGGTACTTCCGAGTTCCACAACAGCCAGTGTGTAAGACACTCGCGAACCACCTTGTTGACTGGTGAAGCCTTGGGTTCGATTCCCGGGTCGGGTATCATTGGTTATCTCACTTAGAGGTCTAACTTAGATTGCAGAGGAATGCAGAACACTTCCACGTTTCACCGGTTACGTTTACGTCCCACTATGGAATAGGTGGTGAGCCTATTG